>JBBPBX010001862.1:60297-96868 GCA_038048925.1 Garcialebias charrua | reverse complement strand
TGACGTAATACGTCGGGGCGCCCCGCCCCTTCACTTCCGAGCGCTTCAAAAGACCAAACCGAGCTGCGCACCTCCCTCCACCTGTCTGTGTACAACTGGTGTAACGCTAGAACAAACAACATGTTTCAGCTGTCTCTCCACTGTCTCTCACTGCACAGGTACAGAGAGCTTGTCCCCCCCCGCCCCGCGTTGCTCAGCGTGTGTGCGGGCTGCTCTCCCTCGCTCCAAAACTGTTGCACGGTTCAGCTGTCTCACATAGAGGCAGGTGATCAGAGAATCAGATAGATCAGTTAAAAAAATGAATCAGAAAAATGAATAATTCCTGCAGGAACAGAGGAAGCTGAAACACCAGAAGCTTCAGCTTCAGGGTCAGCTGATCAACTTGTTACAAGTTATTTTTATACTTGGAGACAGAATACTTTACTTAATAAAGTAATATCAGTAAAATTACCCCTTGTTGTTTTTTAAAATTTTATATACCGGTAATGCTGCAAAGCAACATGTTAAGTTAATTTTGTCAAATAAATAAATGTGATATATATATTTTTTTTGGTTATATCACGAAATTTATCATTATCGTGATAATACTCTGAAATATCACAATATAATTTTTGAGCCATATCGCCCACCCCTACGCTCGTATGTCGAAAATTCGTAAGTTGGTTCACAATTTTTTTTGTAAAAATAAATGAATACATGTACAGTACTGTACAGTAACCAAGCACTTAGCCTATCCTAACACAGTTTTTAAAGATAAAGGAGTGAGTTGAATTGTCTCCCTTTCACATAAAGGGAGCTAGCTCCCTTTATGGGAATGGAGCCTGCAGGGAGGAGGGAGACAATTCAACTCACTCCTTCATCTTTAAAAACTGTGTTAGGATAGGCTAAGTGCTTGGTGACTGTACAGTACTGTACATTTATCTATTTATAAAAAAAAAAAATACTGTAGATAAATGTACAATACTGTACAGTAACCAAGCACTTAGCCTATCCTAACACAGTTAAGGAGTGAATTGTCTCCCTCCTCCCAGCAGGCTCCATTCACATAAAGGGAGCTACTTTCACTTTATGTGAAAGGAGACAATTCAACTCACTCTTTCATCTTTAAAAACTGTGTTAGGATAGGCTAAGTGCTTGGTGACTGTACAGTACTGTACATGTATTCATTTATTTAAAAAAAAACTTTTTTTTTAATGAGATGCATATTCCTAAGTTCGGAACCTCGTATGTTGATGTGCTCGTAAGTCGAGGACTACCTGTATACACATACTTATGTGTGTATATATACACACATATATACTGTATACTGTATATATATATATATATATATATATATATATATATATATATATACCGTATTCGTCGGTATATAATACGCAGTTTTTTTGCTCATTTGAATGTCCTACGTATTATACACCGAAGCGTATTATCTATGGATTTTTTTCCCATATTTTTTGACCCATTTTTGGCTTTGATTCGCTGTTTTTCATTTTGGCCTAAAAATGGTGCAGTACCAAAGGGGTCGGGTGCTATGTGAGATGGGTGGTGGCCGAGGGCGGGGACCCTGGCGGTCTGATCCTCGGCTACAGAAGCTGGCCATTGGGACATGGAATGTCACCTCTCTGGTGGGGAAGGAGCCTGAGCTAGTGTGTGAGGTTGAGAAGTTCCGACTAGAAATAGTCGGACTTACCTCAACACATGGCTCTGGCTCTGGAACCAGTTTCCTTGAGAGGGGTTGGACACTCTTCCACTCTGGAGTTGTCCCTGGTGAGAGGCGCCGAGCAGGAGTGGGCATACTGGTTGCCCCCCATCTTGGTGCCTGTACGTTGGGGTTCACCCCGGTGAACGAGAGGGTAGCCTCCCTTCGCCTACGTGTGGGGGGACGGGCTCTGACTGTTGTTTGTGCCTATGCACCAAACGGCAGCTCAGACTACCCACCCTTTTTGGAGTCCTTGGAGGGGGTATTGGAGAGTGCGCCTCCTGGGGACTCCCTTGTTCTACTGGGGGACTTCAACGCTCACGTGGGCAATGACAGTGAGACCTGGAGGGGTGTGGTTGGGAGGAACGGCCCCCCTGATCTGAACCCGAGTGGTGTTCTGTTATTGGACTTCTGTGCTCGTCATGGATTGTCCATAACGAACACCATGTTCAAGCATAAGGGTGTCCATATGTGCTCTTGGCACCAGGACACCCTAGGTCGCAGTTCGATGATCGACTTTGTTGTCGTCTCATCTGATCTGCGGCCGCATGTCTTGGACACTCGGGTGAAGAGAGGGGCGGAGCTGTCAACTGACCACTACCTGGTGGTGAGTTGGCTCCGATGGTGGGGGAGGATGCCGGTCAGACCTGGCAGACCCAAACGTATTGTGAGGGTCTGCTGGGAACGTCTGGCAGAGTCTCCCGTAAGACGGAGCTTTAACTCCCACCTCCGGGAGAGCTTTGAACACGTTCCGAGGGAGGCGGGGGACATTGAGTCCGAGTGGGCCGTGTTCCGCGCCTCTATTGTCGAGGCAGCTTATCGGAGCTGTGGCCGCAAGGTTGTTGGTGCCTGTCGTGGTGGCAACCCTCGAACCCGGTGGTGGACACCGGCAGTAAGGGATGCTGTCAGGCTGAAGAAGGAGTCCTATTGGGCTTTTTTGGCTTGTGGGACCCCGGAAGCAGCTGATAGGTACCGGCAGTCCAAGCCATAGATATCATATATAACACTAGATACCCCATAGCCTGCTCAGTGGCAGGATTTAGGGCGGCCATCTTGGAGTTGTCACCCTCGAACCTTGCTGCACCAAAACAACAGAGATGCCTCCGCATTGCTCGGCTTATTCGTGTTCAAATCGGAAAACTGTTGATGTCAGGGACCGGGGGATAACTTTTCACAAGTAAGATGAACATATTATTGTTAGTATTTTGTGAATGTAATATTACTGTACTGTATTTATGCCCACCATACAGTATATATGTATGCTGTATATATATGTGTGTGTGTATGTGTATATATATATATATATATATATATATATATATATATATATATATATATGTATATATATATAGTGTGTATATATATGTATACTGTATATATTGGTGTATATATAAGTATACTGTAATTATTTGTGTGTATATATATGTATACTGTATATATTTGTGTGTATATATATGTATACTGTATATATTTGTGTGTATATATATGTATACTGTATATATTTGTGTGTATATATATGTATACTGTATATATTTGTGTGTATATATATGTATACTGTATATATTTGTGTGTATATATATGTACATATACTGTATATATTTGTGTGTATATATATATGTATACTGTATATATTGGTGTGTATATATATGTATACTGTATATATGTATACTGTGTATCTAATATATGTATATGTACAGTATATATATATTTTATATACAGTATATATAAAAGTAATATATATAGTTATATATTTTTATATATATACTGTATATAGTTATATATATATCAATATATAGTTATACTGTATATATAGTTATATATATATATATATACAGTAGTTATATATATAGTTATATATATGCTTATCTGAATATGTATATATAATAATATGTATATAATATATATATATATATATATATATATAATTACAGTATCTGAATATGTATACAAAATGTGTGTGTGAATAAATTGCTTCTTTGATTGCATCTTGTTAAACATGTACATTAAAGTATTATATTCCACCAAAATTATTTAAATATGCTAAACTATATGTTCCTATACATGCAGTTTTAATTGCTGTATGCCTAAAATTTAAATAAGTGACAATGGGATTACTATTCAGCGTGTTATGATTGATTAAATGCGCTGATACTTTATTGTGCCTGTCAAATATATAAGGCTGAGTGGAGCGGTGGACATCCCCAAGATGGCCGCCTGAAATCTTGTCGGCTCCAATAGGCGAGAGCAGTCCATGGGGCATCTAGTGTTCTATATAAGATGTCTATGTTTATATCTATGTATGTGACGTTCAAGCGGATATGACGTTAAAGCGGATATGACGTTCAAGCGGATGTGACGTTCAGGCGGATGTGACGTTCATGTCTGGTTGGAGGCACGCGTTTGGCGGCGGTAACACACAAAATATCACGGAAAAAATTAAAAGCAACTCAAGTTTAGCTTCAGTCGATAGTGGAACAAGGTTTGTAACTGAGTAACTTGAAATGTGTTAAAGTAAATAAATGTAGGCTACTAATGTAATGAGCTCTGCAGAACAACTGATGGTAAAATAACTAATTGTCGGAATTTGTTTTTGCTCTTAAGTTGGTTGATGACACAGACGGCTTCAATAAATGATTTAACATCAGTTCTGGCCTTCTGATATTCACTTTATGCTGCACGGACCTTCAGAGCAAACTCAGCTTCTGAGTCCAGCTGCAGGAGAGAGAACCTTCTGCTTCCAGCTGCTCCACCTGAAGGTGAGTCAGAGCAAAAAGTCATTCAGAGACAGTTTGAGACAGTGTTGCCAGGTGAGAAATGTAGGATTATCGTACAAGAGACATAAAATTATCATATTTTGGGGGGAATTATCGTACACCCGTCATTACCAAAATAATAAGTCTATAGATGCTTTTCACATGACGTAGCGACCAGTAGATCACGTGACCGAATCGCCATTTTGTTGGCGGAAGTAGCCGAGTGTTCAGTGTGTGTAGACGCGCCGGTTCGTTTCTTTGTTGTTGGATTACTAGTAGTTTTGTAGCAATTATGGTCCAAGGTTGCGTTGTCGTTCGCTGCAACAACCGTTCTGGTTGCGGTGATGTGAAGCGGTCCTTTTTTTTCAATTCCGAAGGTCTTAAAACACCAAGGAAAAGCAACAGAAGAACTATCTGCAAAGCGACGTGACTTGTGGCTGGCGAGAATCAACCGCAGGGATTTCACCCCATCCAAATATTCTAAAGTATGTTCAGACCACTTCAAAAATGGTGAGTGTTGTTAAAAACACAGAGAAATGGTAAAATGTAAATGAACAGTCAAAGTTAGCTGAACGCTGAGTAATCAACCCATGTAAATGTGCATAGACTGTCAGATTATGCACAACAGAAAGTCAGGGCAGGTTGTGACTTTTTCATTTTTCTGTATTTTCCAGGTAAACCTGCTGCCCTTTTTGACCAGACAAATCCTGACTGGGCTCCTTCTCTCAACCTGGGTTATGTCTGCACATTCAGCCAGAGAAAAAGCATCAAACAGGTGGCTGTATGATGTTGTCTTGTATAACAAGCCAAGTCATATTTTGTATAATTATGACCCTCTGTGGTTAAGTTAAAGATACTGTTAACAGTGTTTCATTTGAAATTAAAGTGAAGTTATGGTTTATTAACAACTACTTCTTGTTACATAGAAAAAGCACAAAAAGTCTGTGGTAACCTAATGCGATTTAACCATACGTCCATATCTCATACAAGCCTGTTAGTTATGTTTATGATAATAATAATAATAATTGAAATAATATTGCATTAGTCTTGTTTTGGAGTCCCTCAAAGACGCTTTACTAATTTCTTGCTTCATTTAATAAGACACACATTCACACACAATGTTTTATGAAGTAGAAGTTTAAAGTGCAAAAGCAGTTGATCACATATCAAAGTTATATTACAGTTTCTTAGTTGTGCTTCGTTTTTTATTTACGAGGTGTGTGTTGTACATTGACTCAGACTGAAAGTAATTACATCAAATTTGAGATTGTATTCCTTTTTTCTCCTCCTCCAACAACTCTGATTATGTTCATCTGTTCACAGGTATGCTCGTGCACAGGGCAGGCGACAGAAGAAGAAGCAGTGTGAAGCCATCGCAGCGACGTTACTGGAACATAATCCAATTCCCATACCACCTCCACAGCTTCACCAGACATCACCACAGGAGGGAGGTGCTGATGAGGAAACCATTGGTGATTGTGCCACACCACCAAAGCTTCACCACACACCACCACAGGATGGAGTTGCTGATGAGGAACCCAGTGGTGATGGTGCCAGTTCAGAACTTCAATTAGGTAACCAGATGAGAGTAGAGTTTCAGCAAATGTTGACCAGAATTAAAAACTTGGAAGACTCTCTAGCTGCTGCAACATTTACACCACAGTCCTTTGAACATAACGTAGACAAGGTTAAATATTACACAGGACTCCCTAGTTTTGTAACCCTCATGTCAGTCTTCACTTTAGTGGAACCATTCATTGTAGAAACAGTAAAGAGCAAGATAACAAAATTCCAAAAGCTGATGTTGACCCTGATGAGACTTCGCTTGAATGCTCCACTGAAAGACTTGGCTTTCAGATTTAATGTGTCCACATCCACAGCATGTAGAATATTTCAGCAGGTCATCCATGTTTTGTATCACAGGATGAAATGTCTTATTATATGGCCTGACAGAGCTGAGCTCCGATTAACTATGCCAATGGAATTTAGGAAGTACTTTGGTTTGCGAGTTGCTGTGATTATAGACTGCTTTGAGATCTTCATAGAACGACCCTCAAGTTTGCTTGCTAGAGCAGAGACTTGGTCCACATACAAGCACCACAACACTGTGAAATTTTTAATTGGAATCAGTCCGCAGGGCTCAGTGTCTTTCTTGTCAAAAGGATGGGGTGGGCGAGCAAGTGACAAACACATCACAGAACATAGTGGTCTGCTGGATAATTTAGTAAACGGAGATCTTGTACTCGCTGACCGCGGGTTTGACATAGCTGAAAGTGTTGGGTTAATGTGTGCTGAAGTAAAAATTCCCGCTTTTACTAGAGGAAAAAAACAACTGTCTCCACTGGAAGTAGAGAGCACTCGAAAAATTGCTCATGTGCGTATCCATGTTGAGAGGGTAATTGGACTTGTCAGAAATAAGTACACAATCTTACAGAGCACTATGCCTATAGACTTCCTGATGAGTGATGATGATGAAATCCCACTTGTGGACAAAATTGTCACTGTGTGTTGCACACTATCCAACCTGTGCCCATCTGTAGTGCCATTTGATTAAGGAGTGGTGAGAATTTACAACTCTGGCATAATCGTGCATTTGATAGTTGCGTAGCGTTTTTAACAAACTTTTAAAACTTGTCAATCTGTACTGCTATGAAATGTTGTTCCTCATGTTCAAATTATCTGCACTGTGCAGCTGAACTGTGTCATATGATGTTGATAATAAACTGAGAACAATGTACTGTACATGAACTGTGAAACTGATGGACTTAAATAAAAAATGATTTTTATAAACCTGGAAACAACTTATTTTAGAAGACACATTGATCTGTACCAGACCTGAAGTCAGTCTGCAGCATATAATTAATGTACATGTAGTTAGAAGATGACTCCAGAAGGTTAATTCGGATTTTTATTGTGTTATCTTACCATCACAAACATTCGCAGTATTTACCTGTCAGTATTTCATAGTGCTTTCAAATTAGTAGCGATAACCGTGAGTTTGTAAGTTTACTATAATTTCATACGGCTATATATTTTCATTAAGTAACGGGCAAATAACTTTGACCAAAATAACAAAAAATCTGCAGACTTGTGTTAACGTGTTTTGCTTTGTATCCTCTATGCCTGGGGTGTAAAACTAATTTCCACTGAGGGCCACATCAGCTTAGTGGTTGCCCTCAAAGGGCCAGATGTAGCTGTAAGACAGTATAAATTTAGTGAAATTTAAGTAGATGCAATGTAAATTAAGCACAACTACTCCTTGGTCATTTTTTTTTTACTTATTCAACCTACAAAGTCGAAGACGCCGAGGAGGAAAACGTGTCAGGAGACAGAGGGAGAGGAGGAAAGTGAAGAATGTAGGACTGAGGGTTGCAACTCTAAATGTGGGGACAATGACAGGCAAAGGTAGAGAGCTGGCTGACATGATGCAGAGAAGAAAGGTAGATGTTTTATGTGTCCAAGAGACCAAGTGGAAGGGCAGCAAGGCTCGCAGTATTGGAGCAGGGTTCAAACTGTTTTACCATGGTGTGGATAGAAAGAGAAATGGAGTAGGGGTGGTCCTGAAGGAGGAGTTGGCAAAGAATGTAGTAGAGGTGAAGAGAGTGTCAGATAGGGTGATGTGTCTAAAGGTAGAAGTAGAAGGTCTGATGCTAAACATAGTAAGTGGTTATGCTCCACAGGTTGGATGTGATGGGGAGGAGAAAGATAAATTTTGGAAAGATTTGGATGAAGTGATAGAGAGTATTCCCAGGGAGGAAAGAGTGGTGATTGGAGCAGACCTGAATGGACATGTTGGTGAAGGAAACAGAGGGGATGAGGAAGTGATGGGTAGGTTTGGTGTCAAGGAAAGAAACCAGGAAGGACAGATGGTGGTGGATTTTGCCAAGAGAATGGAAATGGCTATAGTCAATACCTATTTCCAAAAGAGGGAGGAACATAGAGTGACCTATAAGAGTGGAGGAAGGAGTACGCAGATCGACTACATTCTGTGTAGAAGAGGAAACCTGAAGGAGATTGGAGACTGTAAGGTTGTGGCAGGGGAGAGTGTGGCCAGACAGCATCGGATGGTTGTGTGTAGAATGACTGTTGTTGCGAAGAAGAGAAAAAGAGTAAAATCAGAGAAGAAGACCAAATGGTGGAAGCTAAAGAAGGAAGAATGTTGTGAGAAATTCAGAGATCGAGCTGTTAAAGGCTCTGGGTGGTAAGAAAGAGCTTCCAAGTGACTGGGCTACTACAGCAACAGTAATTAGAGAGACAGGTAGGAAGGTACTTGGTGTGTCATCTGGACAGAGAATGGATGATAAGGAAACCTGGTGGTGGAATAGTGAAGTGCAGGACGCCATTCAAAGAAAGAGATTAGCCAAGAAGAAATATGACAGTGAGAGGACTGAAGAGAGGAGACAGGAATATAAGGAGATGGGACATAGAGCAAAGAGGGAAGTAGCTAAGGCAAAGCAGAGGGCGTACAATGAGTTATATGGGAGACTGGACACTAAAGAGGGCGAGAAGGACTTGTACCGATTGGCAAGACAGAGGGATCAGGCTGGAAAGGATGTGCAGCAGGTTAGGCTTATTAAAGATGGGAATGGGAATGTTCTAACAAGTGAGGAGTGTGTGATGGGAAGATGGAAGGATTACTTTGAGGAGCTAATGAATGAAGAGAATGAAAGAGAAAGAAGAGTGGAGGTAATAGAAACGGTGGACCAGGAAGTGGGAAAGATTAGTGAGGGTGAAGTCCGGAAAGCTCTGAAAAGAATGAAGAAGGGGAAGGCAGTAGGACCTGATGACATACCAGTGGAGGTTTGGAAATGTCTCGGAGAGATGGCAGTGAGGTTTTTGACTCAAATATTTAATGGAATATTTGAGGGTGAGAAAATGCCTGAGGAATGGAGAAGAAGTGTGCTGGTTCCCATTTTTAAGAACAAGGGTGATGTACAGAGTTGTAGCAACTACAGGGGAATTAAGTTGATGAGCCACACAATGAAGATCTGGGAGAGAGTTGTGGAAGCAAGACTTAGACAAGATGTAACTATCTGTGAGCAGCAGTATGGTTTCATGCCAAGAAAGAGCACCACAGATGCCATCTTTGCTTTGAGGATGTTGATAGAGAAGTACAGAGAGGGTCAGAAAGAACTCCATTGTGTGTTTGTGGATTTAGAAAAAGCATATGACAGGGTACCAAGAGAAGAGGTGTGGTATTGCATGAGGAAATCTGGAGTGGCAGAAAAGTATGTTAGACTGGTACAGGACATGTATGAGGACAGCAGGACAGTGGTGAGATGTGCTGTGGGTGTGACAGATACCTTCAAGGTGGAGGTGGGATTGCATCAAGGATCGGCTCTGAGCCCCTTCTTGTTTGCTCTGGTGATGGACCGACTAACAGATGAGGTCAGGCAGGAATCCCCATGGACTATGATGTTTGCAGATGACATTGTGATCTGTGGTGAGAACAGGGAACAAGTGGAAGAGAACTTGGAGAGGTGGAGGTATGCTCTTGAAAGAAGAGGAATGAAAGTCAGTCGTAGTAAGACAGAGTACATGTGTGTGAATGAGAGGGAGGCCAGTGGAACAGTGAGGCTACAAGGAGCAGAGGTCACAAAGGTGCAGGACTTCAAGTACTTGGGGTCCACTGTACAGGAAAATGGGGAATGTGGTAAAGAGGTGAAAAAGAGAGTCCAGGCAGGATGGAGTGGATGGAGAAAAGTTTCAGGAGTGATTTGTGACAAAAAGGTGTCAGCAAAGGTCAAAGGAAAAGTTTACAAGACAGTGGTGAGACCAGCTATGTTGTATGGTCTGGAGACAGTGGCATTGACAAAAAGACAGGAGAAAGAACTGGAAGTGGCAGAAATGAAGATGCTGAGGTTCTCCTTAGGAGTGACAAGGATGGATAAGATCAGGAATGAGATCATCAGAGGTACAGCACATGTTAAACAACTGGGAGATAAAGTTAGGGAGGCCAGACTGAGATGGTTTGGACATGTCCAGAGGAGGGACAGTGGGTATATTGGTAGAAGGATGTTAGAAATGCAGCTGCCAGGAAAAAGACAAAGAGGGAGACCAAAGAGGAGATATATGGATGCAGTTAGAGAGGACATGGAGGTAGTTGGAGTGAGGACAGAGGATGCAGAGGACAGAGTGAGGTGGAGGAGGATGACTCGCTGTGGCGACCCCTGAAAAGGGAAAAGCCGAAAGAAGAAGAAGAAGAAGAACCTACAAATATTACATATATGTTTTTGCACAGATGTACAAATATAGGTCTACTTCTTAGACTGTTATAATATAAAACCCTTTTGACTTAATGATTCTGTGACAATCAGACCTTTTAAGCTCACACGAGCAACATAAAAAGATGTGGAGGGCCACATCTGGCCCGCGGGCCTTGAGTTTGACACATGTGCTCTGTGGCTAAAACAACGACATACAGCCTTTCTGGCATAATTCAAAACATGTCATAGATTATTTATACTGTTCTGCTGAACACAACTATTTCGACCCCTCTGCAGGTCTCATCAGGCGGTGATGGCTGTCATGTAAAAAGCAACATGTATGCCATAGATTTCCCCGCTATAGTTGTGGGTGTGATTACTTTTTGGTCAGGGGTGGGTTTGTTTGGAACTTGTTTCTGTTTGGGTTCGTTACTTTGTAAGCTTTTTTTGTTTGTTTTTGTAGGGGGGAGTTTTTCAAGTATTTTTTGCTTTAGAATGTAATTTCAGTTCTCCTATTTGAAATGTTATTGGTTATTGCAGTAAAACCGGACATCTGTCTTTCTGTGTGAAAGAGAATGTATCATTTTTTTCACTTTTTTATTCCCAGGCAGTTTGCGACAAGACTGGCAGAACCATTGTCCTTTTGGGGCTCTTTTGATGCCAGCGCACTTAAAGTGGAACCACTGCTGTGGACAGTTCTCGTTGTCGCAGCCTATTACTGGACCATCCTCTGGTCTGTAGACAGTGTGGCACAGGCAAATGACTTCAGATTTGTCCCCAGTGTCTTTGTTAGTCCCCTCTGTTGTCAGTGGCTTCTCCTGCAATGTTATTGATGTCAGCGGTCTGGAAAAGAATTTCCCAACAAGTTCAGGCAGCAGGACTTTTGAAACAAACTTGTCAGCTTTCTCCATCATTAAACTTCAGAAACCATCATCAATTATTATCCGCTCCAGATGAAAGTCCTGGGTGGTCCAAACAATAAAATCACAGTACTCTAACTCACTTATTAGCAGCTGCATCTGGACTTGGTAGTAGTACTGGTGGCTGGTTTTCAGGTGCAGTTTTCCAAGCCTCGTTTCCAAGCAGGATTGGCAGTCCAGTGTTTCACCTAGAAGTGAGTCCTTCTTGCAAAATGGGCACTTTATCTCAACACAGACCTCTCCACAGCAGTCGCATGAACCAATCCCATCTGGAGAAGCCCCCATGAATGGGTACTTTGGATTCAGGACCAGTCCAGTCGCCTTCATCTCGAAGCGCTCATGCGCCTGTTTCATGATGCTGGTGTATTGCTCTTTTGCGGTTGTTTCATGCTCACAACCCCATTTTGTTGCCTTCGTGGAGAACTTTGTTGCATCCGGGTAACATATTGACCGTATGAGGCTCTTTGAAGGATTCTCCACAGATGTGTGACACACTGCTTTGGCTCGAGATGCTGTAACTCGTCCAGCGCGAAAACGATGCCATTCCTTACAGTTTGCTTGCGTCCGTGTCACACTTTCAACATTTTTCACCTCTTCCTTTGTTATTTTCATGCTGCTTTTGATGACCTCACAATGCTTTTGCAGCATGTCAAGATTACATGTTAGCATTTTCTCTTCTCTAAGTTCAGTTAGCACCAAAGGGAAAGCTTGTTGGACAGATTTGGGAGTACAGTATTTGGCATATTTTGGAGTCACAGCCAGTATAGCATGTTTTGTGCCCTCGTTGTGCAGTTTCTCAAAAAAATCAGACAGTTCTTGTGGAGTTGGTGGAGAAACCTCAGGCAGTGACCGCGGTGCTTTGCGTTCAGCTGTTGCTCCAAGGAAAGTTGCATCCAGATGCTTTTTCTTAGTTCTTGCAGAAGTGAAGTTAATCTGCTGGATGGTTTTATACTCCACTTTATTGATGCTGGAAGGCAGCAACCAGTACGCTTTTTCCTGTGTCACTGATTTGTATATCTTCACAGCAGCCTCAACTGCAAAAAGTAGAGCTGAAACATGGCTGCAAACCTCACCAAGTCCTGCCATACAAGTGCAGTGGGCAGCACGCACTTGGCCACCAGTCTCTGCTACCAGCCATGGCTTCAGTGGGGGCTCATTCATTCGTTGAGAATGCTTCACGTTTGCACACAAAACAGATTTGCCATTAATTTGTGTGTGTCTCACATCTCTTACAAATCCACAAACAAAGTAATTGTACGCATCCAGAGATTTATATGCTTTCATGTCCTCCAGTGTGTACCAGAGATGGGGACTCGAGTTTGGGACTCGGACTCGAGTCGCACTTAAGTCGCAAAAACAGAGACTTCAGACTTGACTCGGACTTGCATTCACTTGCATTCAAAAGACTTCCAACTCGACTCGGACTTGCATTCAAAAGACTTCCAACTCGACTCGGACTCGCCATTTGAGACTCGTGAGCATCGAGAATTGTTCTGAACCGGGACTAACTGCGGTTTTCCCGAAATCGTTCAAAATATTAATTTGCGATTCCTATGTTCGATGCTAGTTAGCCAACCGGAAGTAGCCGCCACCGAAAACCAACGAAGAAGAATCCACCGGAAGTGTGCATCTGCTATCGATAGCGTACTAATTTAATAAAATGACCAGTCAGGTCAGTGCAGCACTTGCAATAATTTTCTATCATGCAAAGGAGGGTGGAGAAGTAAAATAGTGTCCCGTCTTTGACGTACTCCACCGGATTATTTTTGCTTCGTATCCGACCGGAAGTACAGAGTAGTCCGTCTGCAAAACGCTCCGCCGAACTTTTCGCTAATCGCTACCTCTTCGACTCCATCAGGTAAATAAATAAACTATAAACTACATCTCATACCAACATTAAGGCAGCTAACAAGTTATACTCCGCTTAAAGCGGTAAGTCAGCTCAAATACACACGATGCTAACGTTAGCTTGTATTTTTTCTTAGACAAACGACCTGAAATGCAATTCACAGTGTTCAGTTCACCAGTGACTGTCCAAGGTAAAAACGTCAGTGTTAACTGAATGAAGAGTGCCACAGAACAGTTACAGCATATGTTGTGAAAAGGTTGCATCCCTTTTCAGATGTGGATTCAATTCAACCATGGACTGCACTTACATTGCACTCAAATCCAACACTTATTAACATTCTTAATTCATTTAAAGTTCTCTGTGTCTTTTAAAATGTTTTAATGTCTCTAGTTTTCATTATTATATAATTTCTGTTTATGTTCTCTTTCATTCCATTATGAGTGAATGTCACAGTTTGAAGAATTATTGAATAGGTTAGTTAGGCAATAACAACAGAGCTAATAATTGTACACATTCTCAGTCTTAAAAATGATTTAATAATCTCTTTTTACTGATAATACTGATAAACCTGTTGTTTGTTTAGGAACCTCCCTGCAGTCTGTCCAGAAAGTCTCCACTGGAGGAGCGTTTTGCTGAGGAAAGGGCACAACATAATTTCACAGCTCCATGTCCATGAAGAAACAAATGGAGAGAGGGCTGCAGATACCAGGACATCCCACCAGCTGTTCTGTCTGAAGATCCTGCTGCTGGTGGTGGAACCAGGTTAGCCCATCAGTGGGAGCTCAGTAACATGACTGCAGCATCAGACACTGGACAATATTATTTGTACTGTATAATAATAATAATACTGTATATGTTTGTGAGTCCTCCATGTTGGCTCTCTGCCCTGTGAGAAATTCATAGTAAATGTAACAAAAAGGAAAAAGTTCATAGCATTAAATTCAAACAGAAGTTCAAATTATTTCATCCTGAAATAACTCTGGCTAACTACTGTAGCTTTTTTATAACATGGAGTTAAACTCAAAGCAGTCTCCTCAGATAAATAGTGTTACCATTATTTTTATATTAAAGTTTCTGTTAACTTATTATTTTTACATTTGATTGTTTCTGTTCAGTGCCCTGAGACAACTTGTGACTTGGAGCTATACAGTATAAATAAACTGAACTGAATTGAATTGAGGAGAGACATTTAATGTAATGTTTTGGCCTCTACATTCAGATAAAAATAAGCTGTAACGTGTAGTCAGTCACTGCCTAAAAGGTTGTTAGCAGCTGCTACAAACAAGCTTAGCGTCAGTGTGTTAATCTAATGTTAACCTGGATATTTTTAAAAGGAGAGACATTTAATGTCCATTGTTTGCGAATGAATAGCATACATTCATTCACGGTGTCACTCAAATATTAGGGACTTGACTTGGACTTGACTTGGACTTGAGATCAGAGACTTGAGACTTGACTTGGACTTGAGATCAATGACTTGAGACTTGACTTGGACTTGACCTGGACATGAGATCAGAGACTTGAGACTTGACTTGGACTTGAGATCAGAGACTTGAGACTTGACTTGGACTTGCAAAAAATGACTTGTGAGCATCTCTGGTGTGTACACACTCGGTGTATGTATTATATAATTGATAATATCCGGATAAGTAATGCCAGGCCAGGTAGCAACATCCTCGGTCCAGAGTCAGACAGACTTCGGCAGCTCATAAGGGTCTCTGCCCCCAATACAGCCAATTTTATCAAGATACCTTTGTCTTGCTTTCGCATCCAGTGTGTCCTGGTACCGCTCCGTGTCCCGGTAATGTCCGTTTGCGTCGGTTGGCGGCTTTTTCGATGTTTTTTTACGTGGTCGTAGTTGTTCGTCCATACTAGCTCGTAGCTAAATGCTAAATGCTAGTCCTACAAGATGGCGACGACCGGAAAAAAAAAACACCGGATATGACGTCAGTGAAAAGCATCTATTGATGTGCTATAGTCACGCTAGTGTTGCATAGCGCCTAACGGAGTGTGGACAGGAGACAAACAGAATAAAAAACACCCTAATTCTGTAAAATTTATTGAATAACTCAACTAAATTCTCTCTATTAAGTTTGTATTTTTCACGAAAATAATAATTTGATCTTTAACTTTACTGATATCACTACTAAAAACATCCCTAATTGTAAATTTAATATTCATTTTATTTATTTCTTTTTGGAAATGCNCATCCTTACACTTTCAACCAAATAGTAGTCCGCCAGAGCCCTATATAGAGAGAGTTGCGACACTCTTTGTACTCGCCGCTAGGTGGTCACGTGGTTCATGCAGCTCTCAAATGTTCCAAACAGCTCGTCGCTGCCAGTCAGTTTGAGCAGCTACTGGCGCAACAGAACACAAAATTCTACTTTTCTTACATTGTCCGGTGTCTTTCAGTAATTATTGAACAGTAACAAACTGATTACTTAACTGATTACTGATTATTTCACTGACTATGCGTTTTATTAAAGTCTTTTTAGACGTGGCAGATGTATTTCTCATTACAGTGAAACGAAACTGTAAACACATTTGTTTGGAAAAAAAATGTCTATGCAATACAATGATCAAAATAGCCATTTCAACAGTGTTTTATAATGTTACACATGTAAAAAAAAAAGAAGAAAATAGAGTAACACTTATTAGAAAGCTAGTTCTGATGTTCTGTGCATGAGAATGATCTACCTTGTCCTCCATGCCATCAGTATCTGCTCCAGCTTACCTTAGATCTGGGATGAAGTCTTCATTTCTGCACATTATATAATTGTTCTATTTGTTTTTTTTTATTAGCAACTGAGTACCTGGATAACAGAGTTGATTGTGCTTGTAGCCTGACTACTACTGTAAAATTGTAATTCACTGATTAAAATGTTACTGTTTCTAGTTATAATCATAACAGATGACAAAATAAGTGTTAATTGTGTAAAAATAAATTACAAAACAATTATAAAATATGTAAAATGTAAAACAAGCTTTAATGAAGTACATTTACTACTATTGTTTATTAATTACATCATATCAAGTCAGCAGGTGCAACATCACCATCATCACAACAACACAGACTGAGTGCTGTAAATTTAATCTGCAAAAACATTTTCAATCAGGGCTCAAAATATTTATACTATTTATTAATTACATACAGGAAGCACAACAAGATGGAAGCAAGTGGTGTCTTACCATTTCAGTGGCAATTCTACCAATGGGTCAAATTATAAGCCAATCATTCTAGAAATAATTGAAAGAGCAGCTTCCATAGGCCTTCTCGTGCTAAACATCACTACTGACATGAGCAGTGCTAACAGAGCGATGTGGCGGGCATTTGGAGTGGGCCACAACAAAACATCTGTCCAACACCCAGCAAGACCAGATAAAAGGCTTTACTTCATGTCCCACATCTGGTAAAGAATTTGAAGAGTGCCCTGGTTCGTGGACAGACTTTTATAATTCCACCAGACGTGCTAAATGAGGGACTTCAACACAATGAAGTTTCACTTGATTCAATGAAAGATATGGTTGAATTTCAGGAAGAAATGCCTTTCAAAATTGCATCAAATCTTACAAAAAACTCTTCAGCCAAGTCATTTTAAGAAAATGAAGGTGGAGCCTGCAATGCATGTTTTCAGCAAGTCAGCAAGTGCAGGTGTGAAATATATGGTGGAGCAGGAGCAGCAGCGACGTCCCTCCAACCTGACAACAGCCTGGTTTCTGGAGCAGGTGAACCACTGGTTTGATCTGATGTCCTCTCGCCACCCCGTGTCTTCTGGCAGAGTTCCTGGACATTAAGGAGACATTTCACAGTCCTGGCCTAAGTGTGGAGCAGCTGATTGGAAACACAGGTCCTTCTGAGTGATTTCATCAACAGTGAAACCTGTATTCTGTACCATCTTACAGGCAGTGTTGGGTGTAACGCGTTACTTAGTAACGCGTTACAGTAATCACATTACATTTTGCAGTAACGTAGTAGTGTAACGCACTACTTTGAAAATGCCTGTAATATATTACAGTTACTAACAAAACCTTACATTCGTTACTTGCGTTACAATCAGGACCTTTCGGAGAATAGTTTTATTTATTTATTTTATTTACCTTTCGGAGAATAGTTGTGGTACGAGGACGACGGAGCGGACCATAGACATTATATATAGATATCTATGGAGCAGACTGTCACGTGGGGAAAACAAAGACGTACGCGATGACGTCGGAACGTCATACGTCAACGTACATAGACATATAAAGGTACATAGACATACGGCCTCTGTCACTAGCCTCGCGAGAACTGCCACCTGCAGTAAGCCTCGGTGGCAGTTCTCGCGATGTTGGGGCTGGCGCGGTCGAGAACAAACCCGGAAAAACACAGAGATGGATGTAACGAGAGAGGACGCGTCCCTGCCAAAAAAGTTAAGACTTCGTGTAAATATGTTGAAAAATGGGACAGCGAATTTACTTTCCTAAAGTTTATTACGCGTTTTTTAAGATTTGTAACCGCGACTTTAGTGTCTCTCTCTCATGGGGGAAGGAACGATGTCCGTCAGCATGAAAAATCCGTCAAGCACAAAGGTAAGCCTGTCAGATTGTGATAACATAACTGGTTTGAAAGAGGCTGATAGGTAGTTATTTTAGATTTCTTGTAAACCTGTCTGTTCTGTTTTATTTTTTTAAAACAGAAGTTTTACATTTTGATATTGTCATACCTTTTGAATGGCACATTTACATATGCATTGTGCTTGTTATGTAGCACTGCTGTTTTACTTTTTCATCAAAAATGAGTGTCAAAAAGATCTCTAATATCATTATTGAAAGATAAAAATTAATACAGGTTAAATCTCAGGTACAGTATTAGAGTAATCCAAAAGTAATGTAACTAAGTTACTTTCAGAACTGAGTAACTAAGTAGTGTAATATGTTACTTTTTTTAAAAGTAACTAGTAATGTGTAACTAATTACTTATTTTGGGTAACTACCCCAACACTGCTTACAGGGTACATAGTAAATAAAGTCATCAAACATTCAAACATCTGTGATGGATGCTCAAGTTCAAATAAGCAAAAATGATGAGACTCTGGAAGGAGAGCATGGTACCTTACTGACACTGAAGGAATTCAAACCAGGAGTCCTGTGTCGGCCATCACATGAAGCCTTCAGTCTGGTCCAGAAAGTTGAAGGGCTTTTCAGAACAAGGACCAGCCAATCCTTTATGGAGCTCCCCAACGCCTTTGATACTCTACTGAGAGAAGCAAGTGTATTAGAAAGCATGCTTCCTTCATGTCATGATGTACAAAGAAAAATAACCAGCAGGTTCATCAGGCTGAGACTCAGAATAGCAGCAAAACACATCTTAAATGAAAGAAAAAGAATTCTGTGCAATGCTGGGCATCTTGGAAGTAAAAGCCAGACAAAAAACATGAGGAAAAAACAAACAGCATCTTGTGCCACAACAAGCATGCCCCCACCAAACACCTTGATTGTTGCCATGGAGGAGTTTGGGCTATCATTTGAAAATGCCACACCGCCCAGTGCAGCTTCAACACCTGTACATATGGATGGTATGCTTAGAGGGATTTTTATGTCTCTTACATTTATTTAATTTCACTGATTATGCATAAATTTATTCATATAAAAGTGTTGTCATCCTCTGTAAATTTCTGAAAAAGTTGTTGCAAGCTTGTATTTGGTATTTGAAAAACTAATTTCTAATCACTTTAATTTGATTTTTATTTTTGACAGCCTCCCCATCAACCAGTCAGCTCCAGCACTTCACAATTTACTTACCAGCTCCATCACTCCATCAATGAGGACTGACCAGTTCAGTAAATCAGAAAAAAAAATGAAGATGGACATGAATGTGATAGTTTAAAAAAAAATGTTACAGTTCTACAGTTTATTGATGCTGATATATTCTTAGTAATAATTCTTATTTCTTGTTGTGTCTTGAAAGAGAGTCTCATCTGAACTTGACCCATGATTACCATATGCTAAACTAATAATATAAAACAAATTTAAATTAACAGTCCTGCAGTAAAAAGGTGTGAAGGTTATGGTGTTAAATTGGAAAGGAAGGACTGCAATAGGTCAGGGAGTTAGGTTATGGAACGAAGAGGAAACTGATATTAAAGAAGCTAAATCAATAATTATATTTAAAAGAAAGATCAAGGATAAATTGTTAAGGAAATATGTTTAACGAAGACACGAGTTTAAATAGTAATTCTTGTGATTGAGGGAGTTAATGAGTTATCCGATTTTCTTTTTTGTATTTAATGAAGTTTGTTTGTTTGCATTGTTTGTTAGAAAATAAGGGGCAGATACAATAAGATTTTTTTTCTTCATCTGCCAACTTTCATTTTATATTTTAAATTTTCTTGTTATCTGTGTGTTAAATTGTTTTATTTTGTGTCTTTTATTATTATAAAATGAGTGCATCAATAAATCAAATCAAATTAATTTCATTCAAACATGTTGATTAAAAATTATTGTTTTGGGAAGACAGAAAACGAGTGCCTTTGTGATGATTTGAATGCAGTTCACTGAAAATTAAATAAACCACATCAAATCTCAGGGAAAAAGACTATATTTTCTAGTTGAGAGTCCAGTAACTGGAATTACCATAAAAATAATAAATAAATAAAAACTTTCAAAATTTAAGCTGTACTGAATATTTTAACACGCTGAATTAGACAGAAATGGATCAGTTTAAAACAGTCATGATTGCAGCTACTAGCAATTTAACATGTTTAATGAAGAAAAACTGGCGACATGAAGTATTAATGTTGATAAAATAGTACAGAATAGTCAGCTAACGCTTCACAAGGGCAAAAGAAAATTGTATTTTTATCAACTTACCGGAGAAAACACGTCTGAAACATCAACAATGAACGACGTTTGATGCTAGCAGCGCTGCTGTTTGAAACACTTCCGGAACAAATCGCCCCCTCCATGACCCACGTGACTTCCGCATTCCATTCTTACAATGGGAGTCTATGGGAGTGTCGCAACTCTCTCTATATAGGGCTCTGAGTCACGCTAGTGTTGAATAGCGTCTAACGGAGTGTAGACAGGAGACAAACAGAATAAAAAACACCCAAATTCTGTAAAATTAATTGAACAACTCAACTAAATTCTCTCTATTAAGTTTGTATTTTTTAACGAAAATAATAATTTGATCTTTACTGATATCACTACTAAAAACATCCCTAATTGTAAATTTAATATTCATTTTATTTATTTCTTTTTGGAAATGCATTATTTATGTTTCATACCCTGGACATTCCATAAAGACATGTTGAACCATTTCAGGGAAATTGCTGGTGCACATGTCACATTGTCCTGTTGCATACTTTCTAATTATTTTAAGAGATTTATTAAGGTCTGTGTGTCCTATTCTAATGTACGGTAAGTTCCTGTTTCTTCCTGCTTTCCTTGTATATCCTACCTTTTTATGAATGTTGTGTGAATGTCTTCCTGTATCAGTAATGTCCCAGTTTTCCTGCCATATTTTCTTAATATATTTATTTATTATCATTTTACATTAAACTTTACATAAATGAGCCCCCCTTTCATTTGTTCACTCATTTTCAGTGCTTATTCTTCCAGACCGGTGTCACACGGCTCTGCTTCTTCCTCTTTTCTTTTTCTTTTTCTTTTCTTCACTCATGGGGCGGGCGCAGTGGACTATTCAGCCAATCATGGCCGTTGTTCTGAGGCGAACGCATGCACGTCACTCGTAGGTCACATTTAGAAACGCACAGTGAATCTGTTTCTGGTCACTGTTGCCTTCAGGGTTCACAAAAAAACTCTGACAGACAGATGCAACAGGCTGATGGCAACCGATTACCGTATTTTCTGGAATATAGACCGCACCTGAATATAGGTCGCACCATCCAATTATTGCCAAAGAATTGGAAAAGTCCATATATAGGTCGCACCTACTTCAAAATGTGGACCGTGTTTAGCTCTGCTGCAAATGTCTGCCACAGGAGCACACAGCAAGGCTTTTAAGAAGATTAACACTTAAAGACCGTGTAAAGTGAATTTCAACATTTTCTTCAATAAACATTATAAATGTCATAATTGTAATCTTGTAAATGAGTAAAAAGTCTCAAAATTGTAGCTCAATTAATTTTGGAGTTATAGAGCAAACTGTGTATAAACATATTTCTATTTCAGGATTTTTTAGGCGTGTTTTAAACGGGACCGCGTTTCGTCACGCGGTCCTCATTAGTATAGCCCCACCCCCTGCAGCTCCAGCCGTATAAATTCGCCTCGGTGGAGCCGTTCACTCGCGAATCGCAGATAGCATCAGATAGCAATAGCATAGATATTTTGTTCATTGTTAGCTAGCTAATCAATTATGCCTCGTTCGTGCATCTTCCCTGGATGTCGTAATGGTCAGGGCACCCGTACAAATCATAACATGTTTTTATACTGCGTCGTTTTATGCTGAGTATCTGTAATGCCTGGTTAGGACAATGGTTAGAGCGCTTGCCTTCCGTCCCAAAGCCCACGGGTTCAAATCCCGCATGGTGCAACTCTTTTTTTTTATTCATTCCAGATTAAAAACACACAAGAAAACTATTTACAAAAACAGCGTAACTCTTGGAAAAAGTAGCTGCTGTTACAGACAGAACTCGGATAAAAACAGAGCAGGTTTACTGGCTCTGCTGTCTGCCTCTCCACTGTGGGACACGAGCAGGACGAGCGCAGCTGCCTGAAACCACGCCCACGCACTGACACGCCCCTAGCGTTCCAGACCAAGGCAAAATCATGTTTTTTCATGATTTTTGAGACTTAATTTTATAAGGTAAACAATGTTTTTAATCAGTCAGATTTAAATGGGTGATTAATAACACATATTTATGCCATGTGACAAACTAAAAACACACATTTAATTTCACTTTACACGGTCTTTAAAAACAATTATTTGTTTGATAAAAATTATAGCAAATATGTGTCTGACTCTGAGCTGAACTTTTCTTTAATAAATGAATAATTTTAGCAGGATAAACACCTAAAAATATATATTTGTTAACTGACATTATTGTAAGAGTGTGTCTCAGTTTAATTTTTGTTAATAAATGATTACAAATCGGCTTATTTTATAAAAAGCCATAAATAGGTTGCACCTGAATATAGGTCGCAGGGCATGCAAAAATGATAAAAAGCAGCGACCTATATTCCGGAAAATACAGTACAACCACACGTTCACGGAACAGTCAAATTATCATAGTTTTGGCCTTTTTTGGGATTATAGATCGTACAGAGGGCAAAATTGTCGTACAAATACGATAATTATCGTACACCTGGCAACACTGGTTTGAGAGACTTTAGAGGAGGAGGGGAGCCATGACTGACCACTTCCTGTCTTCTGCTTTCAGCTTCACTCAGAGTCAAAATGGCTTCCAGGTCCGAGAAGGATCTCTGCTGTCCGGTCTGTCAGGAGGTCTTCAGAGATCCTGTTGTTCTGTTGTGTGGTCACAGCTTCTGTAAAGTCTGTCTGGAGAACTGGTGGAGAGAGAAACCAACACGGCAGTGTCCTGTTTGTAGGAAGAGATCTTCAAACGTGGCTCCAGCCTGTAATCTGGCTCTGAAGAACCTGTGTGAGTCCTTCTTACAGGAGAAACGTCAGAGACTTTCAGAGGCTCTCTGCAGTCTGCACTCTGAGAAACTCAGGCTCTTCTGTCTGGACCACCAGGAACCAGTTTGTCTCGTCTGCAGAGACTCAAAGGAACACACCGACCACAGGTTCAGACCCATCGATGAAGTTGCAGAGGAGCACAGAGAGGATCTGCTGAGTTCCCTGAAACCACTGAAGGAGAAGCTGGAGGTCAAGAAGAAAGTTCAGTCTGAGTTTGATCAGACAGCAGAACATGTGAAGGTCCAGGCTCGACTCACAGAGAGGCAGATTAAGAAGCAGTTTAAGAAGCTTCACCAGTTTCTAACAGAGGAAGAGGAGGCCAGGCTGGCTGCTCTGAGGGAGGAAGAGGAGCAGAAGAGTGGGATGATGAAGGAGAAGATGGAGGCTCTGAGCAGAGAGATGGCAGCTCTTTCAGACACAGTCAGAGCCACAGAGGAGGAGCTGAGAGCTGAAGATGTCTCCTTCCTGCACAACTACAAGGCTGCAGTGGAAAGAGTCCAGCGCTGCCCCCTGCTGGAGGATCCACAGCTGCCCTCAGGAGCTCTGATAGACCAGGCCAAACACCTGGGCAACCTGGCCTTCAACATCTGGAACAAGATGATGGACGTGGTCTCCTACACCCCCATCATTCTGGACCCAAACACTGCTGGTCCAGGACTCATCCTGTCTGAAGATCTGACCAGTGTGACACTAGGAGACTACCAGCAGCTTCCTGATAATCCTGAGAGATTTAAAATGTGTTCTGTTTTGAGTTCTGAGGGTTTTAACTCAGGAGATCACAGCTGGGTTTGTGAAGTTGGAGACACTGAATTCTGGACACTTGGTGTGTTAGAAGAGTCGGTCAAGATGAAGGGACTCGTATTTTCTGGATTACGGAGTTTGTGGTTCGCTGGAGGTGAATATAGATCACTGGAACCAGAAGCTCCTGTCGAAGAACTCCCAGTTCATGAAAAGTTCCAGAGGATCAGAATGAATCTGGACTGGAACGGAGGAATGCTGTCGTTCTCTGATCCTGATACAAACACACACATACACACCTTCACACACACCTTCACTGACAAGATGTTTCTGTGCATTCAAACTACATGTAGACGTAAACTAAAAATACAAGCAGAGAAGCTCTCTGTGGTCCGACAGCAGCGCTGATGTTCTTCCTGAAGTTCAACCTGTTTGATCAGTTTGAACCTCAGTGATCTGAAACAGGAAGTTGGAGATAACAAACATGAAGCTGTAGACGTGATGGAATATTTTCATGTCGTTCTTCTGAGATTGTATTAAACATCATTTGACACCTGATCATGTGATTTTGTTTTCTGTCTGGAAGAAAACTGTTCAGATGAAGGGACGCCTGTAGTCCGCAAGAAGATTTTTTAAAGAGGACTTTAAGTAAGTCTGACATTTAAAGAAGCTGACGATAACGTACAAACAATATTGAAAGTGTAGAAAAACTGAGAGAAACGGATTTTAGGAGAGAAGAAATATTCAAGTGATTTGTTCATTTAAGGGTCCACATCAGTTTCTATTAGGGGTGCAGGAAAAAAAAAAATCGATTTTTAAAATAATCGATTTTCTTAGTCCTGGCGATTCAGAATCGATTCTAAAAGCCCCAAAATCGATTTTGAAAAAAAATAAAATAAAAATTTGTTTACAGTAAAACCCATGAGATAAAGAAAATAAAACCATATCTCATAGTATACAAAATAATACATAAAATGAAAGGTGGCAGAAAGAAGAAGAAATCTGACCCGAACCAGTGACCTCCAGGACCCGATAAGGATAAAGCGGGTAAAGATGATGGATAGATGGCTTTTGTTGAAAAGATTTACCAAACAAATCTTTTAAACAAAATCCATCCATACACATTTGAAACATGGATGAATGCAATATGATTTTGAAGTCTATTTTATTTTGAGTTAAATGTTTATGCAATACAGTAGGCTGAAATCTTTGTTTACGTTTGTATTTTGAATTATTTGTGATGGACTGGAGACATGTCCAGGGTGTCCCCTGCCTCTCGCACAGTGACTGCTGGATATAGGCACCAGTGACCTCCGGGACCCGATTAAAGCTGCTGCATTCTATTCATATACCCATCTGCTCACAATTCAGGCTGCTGTATTTATACTGTATTATTTGACATTATTAATGTTTGCTACAAGCATACATTATTGCTTTAAATAAATGTTTTATTTGTTTACATTATTGTTTAATCTTTTCATAATTTCAATCGAAAATTATTTAAGAATCGAAAATCGATTTTTAATCGAATCGGTGCATCAAAAATCAGAATTGAATCGATTCTCCAGACACAGAGATTCGCACCCCTAGTTTCTATTGTAGTAGGGACTATTCTCCTGGGGTCCACACCAAAACATTTCAATGAAGTCATGCTTTTACAAACATACAAAAAGACTAAATAAAACACCTATGATAAAAACAAATTCACAATGTGACAGACACCGGCTCCATGTGTGGAGATGAAACACATCTTGAAAGCGTTTCGAGAATGGGAGCAAACTTTCTGGCCAGAGCAGCAACCAACACCAGAGATGCATTTGTGGCGTACTTTTCCACAGAGGGAGCAGTGTCTTGGCAGCCTACATAATAGTCATGTCCTGTTGGTCTGACAACAGCTCTTTTAGGAGCCACACACAAACCTAAGGAGCATGGAACCATTTAACATATGTTTACATTGAGTGTTTTTATGTGCATGTCCTGTTTGCAAAAAGTACTTGCCTCTGTAGGTCCCTGTTCAATCTGAGCAGTCACACATGATATATGTTTGTGTGTATGCCGAAACAAATGATTAAACACAACACCCCAAAAAACTCTGTTGTTCCTGGCTGGCTGCACTTCTTTTAAGAAATGTATGTTTGTCTTAATACTAATTTTCTGTACAGCTGACATTTGTAGTTATAATTAAAACAAAAAACTTATAGTTACAGTACATTCTTAGGTTGAAGAGTATGTGAAGCTGTGAAATCAAAGATACAATTATTTCTAACAATTGTGTCTTGAAGCTATTTGCTGCAGTGTCCATCACAAAGATGAAAGGCATTTTTTGCATTGTTACAAAAAGTGAATTCTTTAAAAGGTCTCAATATAAAATGTCTGGCCATGTGTCAACAGCCAACTGCTGTGATCACTCCCTGTTCAGAATTTATGTGATACTTCTTACATAGCAGTCTCCCTGGGCTGCCACCTTACCGTGGTGGAGGGGTTTGAGTGTCCCAATGATCCTAGGAGCTATGCTGTCAGGGGCTTTATGCCCCTAGTAGGGTCACCCAAGGCAGACAGGTCCTAGGTGAGGGACGAGACAAAGCGCAGCCCACAAGACCCCTTATGATGAGTAATATAAATGGAAACAATGTTCCCTCGCCCGGACGCGGGTCACCGGGGCCCCACTCTGGAGCCAGGCCCGGAGGAGGGGCACGTTGGCGAGCGCCTGGTGGCCGGGCTTTCACCCATGGAGCTCGGCCGGGCACAGCCCGAAGAGGAGACGTGGGTCCCCCTTCCCATAGGCTCACCACCTGTGGGAGGGGCCAAAGGGGTCGGGTGCATTGTGGAATGGGTGGTGGCCGAGGGCGGGGACCCTGGCGGTCTGATCCTCGGCTACAGAAGCTGGCCATTGGGACATGGAATGTCACCTCTCTGGTGGGGAAGGAGCCTGAGCTAGTGTGTGAGGTTGAGAGGTTCCGGCTAGAAATAGTCGGACTCACCTCAACGCATGGCTCTGGCTCTGGAACCAGTTTCCTTGAGAGGGGTTGGACACTCTTCCACTCTGGAGTTGCCCCTGGTGAGAGGCGCCGAGCAGGAGTGGGCATACTTGTTGCCCCCCATCTCGGTGCCTGTACGTTGGGGTTCACCCCGGTGAACGAGAGGGTAGCCTCCCTTCGCCTACGTGTGGGGGGACGGGCTCTGACTGTTGTTTGTGCCTATGCGCCGAACGGCAGCGCAGATTACCCACCCTTTTTGGAGTCCTTGGAGGGGGTATTGGAGGGTGCGCCTCCTGGGGACTCCCTTGTTCTGCTGGGGGACTTCAACGCTCACGTGGGCAATGACAGTGAGACCTGGAGGGGTGTGGTTGGGAGGAACGGCCCCCCTGATCTGAACCCGAGTGGTGTTCTGTTGTTGGACTTCTGTGCTCGTCATGGATTGTCCATAACGAACACCATGTTCAGGCATAAGGGTGTCCATATGTGCTCTTGGCACCAGGACACCCTAGGTCGTAGTTCAATGATCGACTTTGTTGTCGTCTCATCTGATCTGCGGCCGCATGTCCTGGACACTCGGGTGAAGAGAGGGGCGGAGCTGTCAACTGACCACTACCTGGTGGTGAGTTGGCTCCGATGGTGGGGGAGGATGCCGGTCAGACCTGGCAGACCCAAACGTATTGTGAGGGTCTGCTGGGAACGTCTGGCAGAGTCTCCCGTAAGACGGAGCTTTAACTCCCACCTCCGGGAGAGCTTTGAACACGTTCCGAGGGAGGCGGGGGACATTGAGCCCGAGTGGGCCATGTTTCGCGCCTCTATTGTCGAGGCAGCTTATCGGAGTTGTGGCCGCAAGGTTGTTGGTGCCTGTCGTGGTGGCAACCCTCGAACCCGGTGGTGGACACCGGCGGTGAGGGATGCTGTCAAGCTGAAGAAGGAGTCCTATTGGGCCTTTTTGGCCTGTGGGACCCCGGAAGCAGCAGATAGGTACCGGCAGTCCAAGCGGCATGCGGCTCGGGTGGTTGCTGAGGCAAAAACTCGGGCGTGGGAGGAGTTCGGAGAGGCCATGGAGAATGACTTCCGTACGGCTTCGAGGCGATTCTGGTCCACCATCCGGCGTCTCAGGGGGGGAAAGCGGTACGCGACCAACACCATTTATGGTGGGGATGGCGTGCTGTTGACCTCAACTCGGGATGTTGTGAGTCGGTGGGCGGAATACTTCGAAGACCTCCTCAATCCTACTGGCACGTCTTCCACTGAGGAAGCGGAGCCTGGGGACTTTGGGTCGGGCTCTCCAATCTCTGGTGCTGAGGTCGCCGAGGTGGTTAAAAAGCTCCGCGGTGGCAAGGCTCCGGGGGTGGATGAGATTCGTCCTGAGTTCCTTAGGGCTCTGGATGTTGTGGGGTTGTGTTGGCTTACGCGACTCTGCAATATCGCGTGGACATCGGGGGCAGTTCCCTTGGATTGGCAGACTGGGGTGGTGGTTCCCCTATTCAAAAAGGGGGACCGTAGGGTGTGTTCCAACTATAGAGGGATCACACTCTTAAGCCTCCCTGGTAAGGTCTATTCAGGGGTTCTGGAGAGGAGGGTCCGTCGGATAGTCGAACCTCGGATTCAGGAGGAGCAGTGTGGTTTTCGTCCTGGTCGTGGAACACTAGACCAGCTCTACACCCTCAACAGGGTCCTGGAGGGTGCGTGGGAGTTTGCCCAACCAGTTTACATGTGCTTTGTAGACTTGGAAAAGGCATTCGACCGCGTCCCTCGGGGGGTTCTGTGGGGGGTACTCCGGGAGTATGGGGTACCAGGCCCATTGATATGGGCTGTTAGGTCCCTGTACGACCGGTGTCAGAGCTTGGTCCGCATTGCCGGCAGTAAGTCAGGCTCGTTTCCGGTGAGAGTTGGACTCCGCCAAGGTTGCCCTTTGTCACCGATTCTGTTTATAACTTTTATGGACAGAATTTCTAGGCGCAGCCAAGGTGTTGAGAGGATCCGTTTTGGTGGCCTTAGAATCGCTTCTCTGTTTTTTGCAGATGATGTGGTCCTATTGGCTTCATCAGCTCGTGATCTACAGCTTTCACTGGAGCGGTTTGCAGCTGAATGTGATGCGGCCGGGATGAGGATCAGTTCCTCCAAATCCGAGGCCATGGTCTTGAGCCGGAAAAGGGTAGCATGCCCTCTCCGGGTCGGGGAGGAGGTCCTGCCCCAAGTGGAGGAGTTTAAGTATCTCGGGATCTTGTTCACGAATGAGGGAAAACTGGAGCGTGAGATCGATAGGCGGATAGGTGCAGCGTCCGCAGTGAAGCGGGCGCTGTACCGGTCTGTCGTGGTGAAGAGAGAGCTGAGTCAAAAGGCAAAGCTCTCAATTTACCGATCGATCTACGTTCCCACCCTCATCTATGGTCATGAGCTTTGGGTTATGACCGAAAGAACAAGATCTCGGATACAAGCGGCTGAAATGAGTTTTCTCCGCAGGGTGGCTGGACTCTCCCTTAGAGATAGGGTGAGAAGCTCAGTCATCCGGGAGGGACTCGGAGTAGAGCCGCTGCTTCTCCACATCGAGAGGAGCCAGTTGAGGTGGCTCGGGCATCTGGTTAGGATGCCTCCTGGACGCCTCCCTGGTGAGGTGTTCCGGGCATGTCCCACCGGGAGGAGACCCAGAGGAAGACCCAGGATACGCTGGAGGGACTATGTTTCTCGGCTGGCCTGGGAACGCCTTGGGATTCCCCCAGAGGAGCTGCTCCAAGTGGCTGGGGAGAGGGAAGTCTGGGCCTCCCTACTTAGGCTGCTACCCCCGCGACCCGACCCCGGATAAGCGGAAGAAAATGGATGGATGGATGGACTTTGAAGAACATATCCAATCTAAAAAAATAAAAATACATTTTGCATATTTATACAGATTAATCCCATTAAGCCTCTGGGACTCATTTACCAGAGAGACCTGCATTTTAAACGAAGAGTGATGACAACAATGGACAACGACAACAACAGACAATCATAAAGGATGCATACATATTAAAAAATTAAAATTAAACAGCAAACTCATAGTAAGCTAAGTCAACAATAAACTTTCTTTAATCTCTGAATCATGCTTTAAGTGTGCGCTTTATCTCCCATTCTTTATTATATTTTTTGCCATACTTCCCCCACTTATTCGAGCTCATTTTAGCGTGGTCTTTTCACTCTAGACAAAGAATAAAGAACAAAGGATAACAAGCCCAAATAAGCGACTTTACATTCCGAACAAGCGACGTGTCAAATGTATAAGCGTCTGCAGAAAACAACAAGCCCAAAGTCGCTTGTGATAAGCGGACTTGGCAACTGTGGCTTCTTCCTCTTTTCTTTTTTTTCTTTTCTTCACTCATGGGGCGGGCGCAGCGGACTATTCAGCCAATCATCTGTGGCCAGATCCTTTGGCTTTCCTGCAGGAGATCCTTCCTGTCCATAGCTATCAGCATCTATAACAACTCTTGTATGAAACCAGGACGATGAAGTACGACAACACTTAATTTCCCTCTGGGATTAATAAAGCATTCTTGAATTGAATCTGAATTGAATTAAATAGTTTTATCATCAGCATATACAGGTCCTTTTCAAAAAATTAGCCTATTGTGATAAAGGTCATTATTTTCCATAATGTAATGATAAAAATGAAACTTTCATATATTTTAGATTTATTGCACACCAACTGAAATATTTCAGGTCTTTTATTGTTTTAATACTGATGATTTTGGCATACAGCTCATGAAAACCCAAAGTTCCTGTCTCAAAAAATTAGCATATCATGAAAAGGTTTTCTAAACGAGCTATTAACCTAATCATCAAATCAACGAATTAACTCTAAACACCTGCAAAAGATTCCTGAGGCTTTTAAAAACTCCCAGCCTGGTTCATTACTCAAAACCGCAATCATGGGTAAGACTGCCGACCTGACTGCTGTCCAGAAGGCCATCATTGACACCCTCAATCAAGAGGGTAAGACACAGAAAGAAATTTCTGAACAAATAGGCTGTTCCCAGAGTGCTGTATCAAGGCACCTCAGTGGGAAGTCTGTGGGAAGGGAAAAGTGTGGCAGAAAACGCTGCACAATGAGAAGAGGTGACCGGACCCTGAGGAAGATTGTGGAGAAGGGCCGATTCCAGAGCCACCGTGCACAGGTGTGTGCAGGAAATGGGCTACAGGTGTCACATTCCCCAGGTCAAGACACTTTGGAACCAGAAACGGCGGCAGAATCGCCTGACCTGGGCTACAGAGAAGCAGCACTGGACTGTTGCTCAGTGGTCCAAAGTACTTTTTTCAGATGAAAGCAAAGTTTGCATGTCATTCGGAAATCAAGGTGCCAGAGTCTGGAGGAAGACTGGGGAGAAGGAAATGCCAAAATGCCAGAAGTCCAGTGTCAAGTACCCACAGTCAGTGATGGTCTGGGGTGCCATGTCAGCTGCTGGTGTTGGTCCACTGTGTTTTATCAAGGGCAGGGTCAATGCAGCTAGCTATCAGGAGATTTTGGAGCACTTCATGCTTCCATCTGCTGAAAAGCTTTATGGAGATGAAGATTTCATTTTTCAGCACGACCTGGCACCTGCTCACAGTGCCAAAACCACTGGTAAATGGTTTACTGACCATGGTATTACTGTGCTCAATTGGCCTGCCAACTCTCCTGACCTGAACCCCATAGAGAATCTGTGGGATGTTGTGAAGAGAAAGTTGAGACACAAGACCGAACACTCTGGATGAGCTTAAGGCCGCTATCAAAGCATCCTGGGCCTCCATAACACCTCAGCAGTGCCACAGGCTGATTGCCTCCATGCCACGCCGCATTGAAGCAGTCATTTCTGCAAAAGGATTCCAGACCAAGTATTGAGTGCATAACTGAACATAATTATTTGAAGGTTGACTTTTTTTGGTATTAAAAACACTTTTCTTTGGATATGGGCACCAGTGACCCCATGACCTGGAAAGGAAGTGGGTAAAGATTATGGATGGATGGATCCATGAATGAATGTTTGAAAATTATAGCTGCACTGCCCCCTTCTGACCAAATCATGTTACTGCAGTTTAAAAGAAATTCATTCTGCTCCAAGAGACACTTTTAAAGTTTTAGAACTTGGCAGAAGTCATTGTTTTTGTTTCAACTTCCATCCATCCATCATCTTTTATCCGCTTCTTCCATTTTGGGTCACGGGGGTCGCCGGTGCCCACACCCTGGACAGGTCTCCAGTCCACCACAGGGCCACATATAGAGACAAACAACCAATCACTCTCTCACTCACACCTAGGGACAATTTAGAATTACGAATCAGGCTAACATGCATGTTTTTGTTCTGTGGGAGGAAACTGGAATACCCGGAAGAAATCCACACAAGAGAACCTGCAAACTACTGTATACCCAGAGGCCCTGGACCGGGGACCTTCTTGCTGAGAGGCAGCAGCTCTACCAGTTGCACCACCGTGCTGCCTTGTTTTAACTTTATTAAATATAATATATATATTAGTGTATTAAATGGTAAATGGAGCTTATTTATATAGTGCTTTCATCAGTGCTAACATCCCAGGGAAAGTTCTGAAGGAATGTGCGGACCAGCTCTGTGAGGTGCTGGCTGACATCTTCACCACCTCACTTGCACTGGAGTCAGTTCCCACCTGCCTGAAGACCGCGACCATCATCCCAGTCCCAAAGAGCTCCACAGTGACTGGTCTGAATGACTATAGACCGGTGGCCCTCACCCCGATAGTCGCTAAATGTTTTGAGAAACTGGTCATGTCCCACATCAAGGCAACCGTCAACATCAACGAGGACCCTCATCAATACGCATACCGTGAGAACCGATCAACAGAGGACGCCATTTCTTCCGTGGTCCACACTGCTCTCACCCACCTGGATCAGAAGGACTCATACGTGCGTCTGCTCTTTGTGGACTTCACATCTGCCTTCAACACCATGATCCCCCAAACTCTGATAGACAAACTATCTACACTTGGACTAAGCCCCTCTATTTGTAACTGGGTACTAGACTTCTTAACAGACAGACCACAGTCCGTGAAGATCCACAACTTCTCCTCCTCCACCATAACCCTCAGCACTGGCTCTCCTCAGGGATGTGTGCTGAGCCCCCTTCTGTTCACTCTGCTCACATATGATTGTACAGCCACACTTCCAGGCTGTCATATTGTTAAGTTTGCAGATGATACAGCGGTGGTGGGATGCATCACAAACAATGATGAGTCCAGCTACAGACAGGAGGTGGAACACCTGGAGAGCTGGTGCAAAGAGAATAATCTTCACATGAATGTGAAGAAGACAAAGGAGATGATTGTGGACTTCAGAAGGAACAAACACACCCATGCCCCACTGAAAATAGGTGGGTCTGCAGTGGAAGTGGTCTCCAGCTACAAATACTTGGGTGTACACATGAATGATAACCTCAGCTGGAGCAACAACACCACCAGCCTGATCAAGAAAGGTCATCAGAGACTCTACTTCCTCAGACGGCTGAGACGAGCTGGTCTGAGCAGCCCAGTTCTCACCTCCTTCTACAGGTGTGCAGTGGAGAGCATCCTGTGCTCCAGCATCAACGTGTGGCATGGAGGCTGCACAGTTGAAGAGAGGAAAGCTCTGCAGAGAGTGGTGAAGGCTGCACAGAAGTCTGTTGGAGTCAGTCTCCCCACAATCACAGACATTTACACCTCCAGATGCAGGAAAAGAGCCACCTGCATCATGAAAGACCTCACTCATCCAGCACACTCACTCTTTGCCCCACTCCCCTCAGGACGGAGGTTGAGGAGCATCAAGTGTAGAACCACTAGACTGAGGAACAGCTTCTACCCTGAGGCTGTTAGACTCATGAATAAATAAAAATAAAATAAAAAATAAACACTGCAAAATATCACATCATACTGATGCTGATCTGTTTTCTTGTTGCTGTGTTCATCTGTGACCATCTGCTCATACAAACTCATGTTCGTGCTGCTGTTTATTCCCACTATATTAGGCTTAGTGTATTACTAGTTGATGTTTTTCTTAGTTAATTCTAGATGTTATTACTGTTTTTCTCTTTCATTTGTTGTTGGATGTAACTGGGACCTCGTGTACATAATCTCGTTTTCATCACATGTACCACATGCGGTGCAAATGACAATAAAGACTCTCTCTCTCTCTCTTTCCAGCCCCCTATGAGGGGCCCCAAAGCGCTTTACAATACCAACCACCCACCCACACATTCATACACCGGTAGCGGCCGACTGCCATGCAAGGTGTTTTCCAGTCCTACCGCGAGCATCTCGGGGTTAAGTGTCTTGCCCAAGGATACAATGACACATGGTGTGGGGAACCGGGATTCGAACCGCCAACCTTCCGATTGGGAGACGACTGTCATCCCCACTACACCACGGCCGCCCGGTCATATCTACAAATTTAAAATGTAATAAATTGGAAAATAAAGTTGTTTTAACTTTATTTTCCAATTCATTACATTTTAAATACATATAATTCATTCATTCATTCAACCTTTATTTATACAGGCTGTCACGGGGACTCATTTACAAGAGGGACCTGTCTCACTCACACCAAACAACCATCCATTCTCTCACTCACACCTAGGGTCAATTTAGAGTCACCAATCAGCCTAACAAGCATGTTTTTTGGTCTGTGGGAGGAAACCGGAGTACCCGGAGGAAACCCACGCATGCACGGGGAGAACATGCAAACTCCACCCAGAAAGGCCCCGGACCGGGATTTGAACCGGCAACCTTCTCGCTGAGAGGCAGCAGCTCTACCAGTTGTGCGACGTTCTAATACACTAATAGTTTGTTCTTGTTACAAACCTGAACTCTAAAGTCAATACTCGGCTACATGGCAAAATTCATTCACCTTTCGGCAGATTTTCAATTAAATGTGAAGGACAAGAAAAAATTATTCAGTTTAATCCATCAAGATTTCTGGGTCATGAACGTTCAGAGGAAACTAACGAACAAAGATCAGAACGAAAAAGTTAGTCTCGTATGTACACCGGCGTTAACCTACCACTTGCTGTTATTAGAACACAGAGTGTAAAATTATTAACCTTCGAAACCTTTCAAAATGTTATTTCTTATTAAACACAACCTGATCCAACAACTAAAACACAGTTTTGTCACAATAGACATTTAACAATGAGACAAAGACACAAATGTGTTATAAAGTAGAACTTTAATATATCTTCTGTCATACTTTACCATATAGTTGTTAGTTTTAGTGGTCGAACAATGGCATGGAGGTCATGATACACTGCACATCTTTTATTTTCTAATTCTGGTTTGTACGTCACAGATTCAATATTCTTTACTTTTTTTTGTACAGTATATTACCATGTATATAAAATAAAAAAGCAAAAACAATGAACCGTTATGTTTCAGTTTGAAAATAATCGACACATTCAGCCAAGACAAAGAGACAAATCTAACGGGTAACTTCTTTGACTCCCAGCTGAAATAAGGCCCATCATGAAGTACATGTCCCTGCTAGGCATCACCTGACGTTCACACTAAATTAAAGCCTTTTTATTGCTCTCTGCAACATCGCTGTTCAGAGATAAAGGTTCTGCTTTAATAAAGTGCTCTTTATTGTGTGGAATAGAAACGTTCGATGGGAGTCAGATCAGACGAATTGGGAGGAAATTGAGGTAAACGAGGCAGAAAAGACACCGGATGGTGGAGAGAAGACACTGCAGAGACTGTCATGATGTCACACCGTGAACACAGCCTGTTAAAAACTATTAACAATCATCTGCAATGTGACTGGAATGTGACAATTTGTTTTTAGTTCATGGAATCAGTAGAATGTAATCTTTGCCCACCTGTGACAAATTATTTTAGTTTTTAATGTTGATTTAAAGCTGTATTTTTTTTAGGATTTTGGAAAGATCACCTGCCTTCTTACTGAGTTCTTGGAATATTAAAGGTTTAATAACATTTTCCTGTCCAACTAATCCAATGTAAAACACCAGCATGACCTGAATTATAAAAGTTTGGATATTTTCTGTCCAGGTGAGCAGACTGATTCTGGTTGGCTTCAGTGAATTTAGTACATTTCTGCAACACAAGGCAAAGCTTGAACTTAACCATTCAAGTAAACACGATGTGGAAAAAACCCACAGTGAGAGACAATGCACATGTGATAAAGATGGCCTTCAAATCTGATAGTGATTTAAAAAACATTCATGAAGCACATCAAGTATTGTACAAAAACTAAATCTACCGTATTTTTAGGACCATAAGGCGCACTTAAAATCCTTTATTAATTCTGGTTGTGCTTACTGACCTCGAACGGATTTTATCTGGTTATTGTGAATGTGAATGAGTTGAATAAAGTTTGACTTATCCGTTTTGTTTCACTTAATGCGCCTTTTGTATGAAAACAGACCCGTTCATTGATATTGCGCCTTATAGTCAAAAAATACAGTAAACAACAAAAAAAGTTGCAGTGACCGCTGGTGAAGCCAGACTTTATCAAGCGAAGATGACCTTTATGGAGTAGATTAAACTCATACGAACAACGGAACAGGTTCTTCTAAAGGCGGCATGGCTTCAGATTAAAGTTTTTATTTGCACCAAACATTACTCGCAAAGATGCTTCGAGAATGTTTGCTCAAAAAGATGCATTTGGTATGAAAATAGTGTTTTTTCTTTAGAGAAACTAAAATCTTTGGAATAATGTTAAGTCGTCAAAATGTATAATTTTTGAGAATTGCTCAATCTAAGCAAAGTTTGGTTCCCTCTTGACGTAAACTTTTAGATCCCTTACATGGCTTTTCAGATGC
>JBBPBX010001862.1:41570-54253 GCA_038048925.1 Garcialebias charrua | reverse complement strand
ACATGAATTCCTAAATATTCACAGTCAAAGCTTAGATGGGATGGAAAAATGACAAGAAAACAACATTCTGACTCGTTTAATTACTTGTGAAAACTCTACCACACCAACAGCGCGTCACCAACAATCAACATAATTAAAATTTTGTTTTGCTTTAGGGGAGTCTGCAGAAATCAGAGTCCACAGAGACTTCTACATTTGATTCACTCTGTAATGGAGTCCGTCTCATATTGCACTTGCAAGCTCAAGATATGGAAAACAAATAGAAACACTCAACTGACAGAGTAAATCAAGTGAAAAATATTTAATTTAGTCATTTAATTAGAACAAATGTTTTGACTGAATCATTTAACTGATAGAATGACTTTGCAGGAACTACAATTGTAAAGATTCACAAATAACTTTATAGATCGTGCAGAACTCATCTGAATTATTTAAGCCTCAGTGGATATGAGCACAGTGCAGTACATCCTGATATTTAAGTAATGTGCCTTAATGCTGCTGACTAACAGGAATACAGTAATTGGTTGACTGCAGCTTAATCGCTATTCATGATTTATGAGGCGAGCTTGGAGTTGAGGCGTGTTACCCACCTTCTTGTCGAGCTCAAACATCTTTTGTTTTTTCAAAATTAAGTCATCAAATCCGTCATCATAGGGATCAGCCACCAGAGTGTGTCTGTTGTAAGAGTGCAGCTGAAACAAAATCAGAAAAACATGCATGACTCATTCAGTAATGTGGCTTATTAATTCAGCACATGACGTTCACGGTAACAAAACTTCAACGTCGTCAAAAAATAAATTGTTTTGAGTGTTTGTTTCTCGGTGAAACAGGGCTGTATGATAAAAAAGCCGATGATGTAACTATCAGGCGTGTTACCCTCTGCCGAGTCCTTTGAAGGTTGCTCTTGAGGATTTTCCTGATCTCCTCCTCTCGGCTTTTCCTCAGCTGTGGAAGAGCTCTCTCTGCAGCCTTTGGAACAGCAGGAGGAATCTTGGGCTGGATATTCCTGAGAAACACACAGGAAGAAAAAAAAGATATTTTGTGTTGACAACAGATGTGAGCAAATAAAAGCAAACGAAAACTGTGAGACATGTTTATAAAAACATCATCTAGGGGATTTAAACATATTAAAACAAACGGTGTTCCTTTATGAATCCAAAGTAAAAAGACCTCCAAACAAAGAGCCAACCCACAGGATAACAACACCTTGATGTTTCTTACTTGTCTCTACCCAAACTGCCTTGTTAAAAGTCTCTAATGACATATTGATGGCTGCAGACTCTGGTCAGTGCAGCGTATTGATTTTATTGGATCTGTCGTCAGCTTTTGGCACAGTCGACCACAAAATTCTGCTACATCGACAGCAAAATGAGTTGGGAATCTGGAATTATTCTTAAGAGGTTTAACTCTTATCTAAGCAACATACCATAACCTTTTCCATGTTTATGAATAACAGTCTCACTCTGTTATTGTATGGCATTCCTCAAGGTTCAGTCTTAGGCCCGATTCTGTTCCTTTTATACATTAGCCCCCATTGGAACAATTATCAGTAGCATCAATAATGTGTCTTACCATTATTATTTTTATATATAAACGTTTCTGTTAAATGCCTTGAGATGACTTCTGTTGTGACTTGGCACTATATAAATAAAACTGAATTGAATTTGTATGCTGATGACATTCAACTGTACCGTTAGTTCTATGATTCAGAATTACAAAAGTTAGCTGAATTATTAAATTCTGGAATAAATTGAAAGCTATATTTTCAGGCCGTAGTAGCCCACAGGCTGTGGAATGCCCTGACACTGTCTCTTTGTCTGACCGTCTCTGTTGATTCCTTTAAAAAGCAGCTTTAAAAAGTTTTATTCAGACATGCTTTTAGTTACATGTTTTACTGACTTTTTATCAGCAGTTCTTACTGTTTTTTATTAGCTGTTCTGACTGTTTTTTATCAGCTGTTCTTACTGTTTTTTATCAGCTGTTCTTACTGTTTTTTATCAGCTGTTCTTACTGTTTTTTATCAGCTGTTCTTACTGTTTTTTATCAGCTGTTCTTGCGGTTTTTTATCAGTTGTTCTTGCTGTTTTTTATCAGCTGTTCTTGCTGTTATCAGCTGTTCTTGCGGTTTTTTATCAGCTGTTCTTGCTGTTTTTATCAGATGTTCTTACTGTTTTTTATCAGATGTTCTTACTGTTTTTATCAGCTGTTCTTACTGTTTTTATCAGCTGTTCTTACTGTTTTTATCAGCTGTTCTTACTGTTTTTATCAGCTGTTCTTACTGTTTTTATCAGCTGTTCTTACTGTTTTTATCAGCTGTTCTTACTGTTTTTATCAGCTGTTCTTACTGTTTTTATCAGCTGTTCTTACTGTTTTTATCAGCTGTTCTTACTGTTTTTATCAGCTGTTCTTACTGTTTTTATCAGCTGTTCTTACTGTTTTTATCAGCTGTTCTTACTGTTTTTATCAGATGTTCTTACTGTTTTTATCAGCTGTCTTACTGTTTTTATAAGCTGGTCTTACCGTTTTTATAAGCTGTTCTTACTGTTTTTATCAGCTGTTCTTACTGTTTTTATCAGCTGTTCTTACTGTTTTTCTCAGCTGTTCTTACTGTTTTTATCAGCTGTTCTTACTGTTTTTATCAGCTGGTCTTACTGTTTTTATCAGATGTTCTTACTGTTTTTATAAGCTGGTCTTACTGTTTTTATAAGCTGGTCTTACCGTTTTTATAAGCTGTTCTTACTGTTTTAGAAGATTTTCTTACTGTTTTATCAGCTGTTCTTACTGTTTTATCAGCTGTTCTTACCGTTTTATCAGCTGTTCTTAATGTTTTTTATCAGCTGTCCTTAATGATTTTTTTGTCATCTGTTCTTACGGTTTATGTTTTATTTAAGCCTGTACTCTGTATTTCTGTAAAGCACTTTGTGATTTTATCTATGAAATGTGCTATATAAATAAAGTTTACTTACTAACTTATAAACTCAAGGGCGAATGAGTCCTTTTTAACTCATACCGACAATTTTCTGCTCCATTTACTGTAGCTTCATGTTTTATTGTTAACCCACAACCAATATAACCTGTCACTCATGTAGAACATAACAACTACACCCAGTTTAGTTGAAATAAAACGGCCGTAAGGCTCCATAAGACTCACTGCATGGAAACAGTGGAGGGCATAGCAGAAGGCAGCCTGGAGCCACTCTCCACCAGCTGAATGGCTTGTTTCATCTCCATCTTGTGGTAGAAAGCGATCAGCTGTGGCTCTTTGGAGCGCTCGCTTACAATCAGGAAGTTCTTCACATATTTCTTGTTGAAGCGGTTCAGTCTGAGAGAAAGACAGAAGTAAAAAATAATACTGGAGGGCAAGCCAGGTTTTACTGTAAGTGCTAAGGACAACACAAATTACTGCAGGTTGACTAATTCAATTCAATTCTGGAAAAAAAAAAAAAAAATCATAATTCTTGTTTAGAATACAGAAATTAAAACATAATCTGAAGAGTGTAGCTCATGTCCCTCATGACAACTGTCTAAAGTCAAGTTGAGTAAATCCTTACTTGTCCTTCCAGTGGTGATGTCCATAGTGTCCACAGATGTCCTCGATTCCAGTCAGTAAGTGGTCAAGAAACTGCACATCAAAAGTAGATAGTTTGTTTATTATTAGGAATATAAGTGACACTTTACGTGGGTACATTGTGCACTTTTTTGCTTCACCAACGGTAAATAACACCCACTCAGGAGAAACAGCCAGCGTCAGTTTTATGAAAGCAGGCAACAAGTTTTAAAATAGAAAACCATGAAAGAAAAAAAAAAGCCAGCAGTAGAAGATTGACTGGACTGAACAGCAGCAGCAGTTTCTGCCATGAAAACCAGAGAAATGCACAGGTGTGCTTGTTGTTCCGACTGCAGCTGACCTGCAGATTGCCCCGGTGCTCTCACTACGCCTGCACATGACAGTCAGACCGGAGGCGTTGCTATAGCAACACATCATTCAGCAGAACCGCAGGATCTGCTTCGACATGAGGTGAGTGATTTACATAAAACTGCACTTAGTCGTCACTGTAGTCGACAAAAGAGCTAAATCATTAAATCAAACAAGCACCTGCCCTTTGATTGTTACAAACATTTAAACTTTTTTTTTTTTTAAATATTTTCTGTTTGTCTATCTGACATCTGAGCACAGACACAGGTGTAAATGTTGCCAGAAGAGGCTGGGATAGAAACTGTAATAATCCAAGTAGAACAGACGTACAGACGTGATTTTGGTCACTTGGTTTTAGTTTGTGCAAAGTTATTATGTATAACTTCTGCAAATATGTATTTTTATTGTTATTATTATTATTATTATTATTATTATAAACTAATTTTATAGACAAAACAAAACAATCCATCAGTACAAAAACAACATAATCCATACTACAGCTGTTTGTGAGAAGCACATCTGGGTCAAACTGTCTCATGGGTGGTGTCTGTTATGATTCAATGCAATAAAATTAGGGATGCACCGATTTCAATTTTCTGGCCGATCACCGATCACCGATTTTTAGAAAATCTGACCTGCCGATTCCGATTTTGGCCGATACCCGATTTTCAGGTGTTAAAAGGTCAAAATGCACCCTAAATTTTCAGGATTTTACAACCTTTACTAAGGCAGATGAGATCGGTGGAAAAAATCGGCTTCTCATTTAAAGATCGGCCGATCACCGATTTCCCCAAATTAAGGAAATCGGGGCCGATTTATCGGCCGGCCGATTTATCGGTGCATCCCTAAATAAAATTAACAAATTCAAAAGGTAACCACACATTGTAAAGCTTGTTTTATTTACATAATGACTTTAATCGCTGGATGTCCGGCCCCCAAACTATTGGCTTTCAGATACTGAGCAGTTTTGCTGAATAGCCCTGCCATAGAATATATTTGAAACAATCCACATCATGTTTAGCACTGGTGAACAATAATTCCATATTAGGTGTCTGAAGGATAAATCAGAAAATGAACACACAGTCTGTCAGAAGCCTGGGTGTCTCTGTCTTTAGATTCTTCCGTACACTGAAGGGTGCTGGTGACTCTCCTCGCTCTAATCACTGGTATTTTACATTGAAGGAGCCATTGGGGCTGTCTGCTGCTCCTGTCTCCAGTGCTGGTGACTCATCGCTAAGCCCTGGAGAGGGATGTGTGTGTGTGTGTGTGTGTGTGTGTCAAGAGCTGTTGAGCAGTGTTAATACTTAAATAGCCAAGCAGAGTAGACTTGTCGTGATAATCTAAAATAGTTAGCAGATGCAAAAAGCAAGTGTAAGAGAACGAGAAAACAAAATATATTGGAGATAAAAAGTCTTTGGTCTATTTGCTTTAATACATTTATATATGAGGTACCATCAAATGGTCAGTAGGTGGGGGCAAAGATCAAAATCTGATTATCTATGCTCTCAGAAGCTTTAAGTTGAAAACACCGGCCACATTTTCCACAACAACAAGTGGAACCCTCTAATTGACTCCTGTGTGCTTTACTCTGAAAATCTGTTATTAATAGGAAAAAGACTGGCTTTTGATTGGTCGTACCTGAGTGTGGATCTCCTCATTGATCGAGCGCTTGGCCTCTTGTTTCTTCTTCACCGCCAGCAGCTCCACCAGGGGTTTGATGGTCATGCCCTGCAGGGAGGATAAGATGCTCACTTTAAAACGCACCCTAATCTTCCTCCTAGAAATAGGTTATTATCACCGGCGGCGTGGCTCAAGTGTTTTAAAACAGATAACTTCATCGCCGGCAATGTTCTGTGATTTTTTTCCAGTGTCAGAGTAAATTATAAACACAAGAAGCAGCACTGTCTGCTGACCATTTCATCAGATCACATCAGTCCAGACATCTAGGAAGCTGGAAAGAAAATGGCGCTCCACTAACGTTGAGGAATTTGACTTATCTTGAAGAGATAGCCTGCTAACGTACAAAAAAGCGCTCCGTAAAGCTAGAACTTTTATTCATACATCCTTTATATTAAGTAAAATATTGTTAAGTTTATCAAGCTTTTCTGCATAATATTTCTCTTTAAGTAGGGAGTAATAATTTGTAAAAGAGTTACAGATATTCTTTCTCGGCTGGTGCACAAACAATGTTACACTTTAACTTTTAAAATCGAGGAAAACAGAAAACGGAGAAAATTTAATTGATTCTAGCATGAGTTTAAAGTCTTTCAGATCATAAACAGGAACCTGAGCCAATGTTGCATTACCCTGATATTAGGGCAGGGTTCTGTCCTTTTGTGTATCCTTGATCCTGTCTGCACCTGAAGATTTGAGTGCATCATTCTGATACTTTAAGGGATTAAACCCGTCATCTGACTAACTGTAAGAGCAATAAGTGGATGACAAGACTTCTGCTATTTAACAGTATCCAGGTCCACTAAAATATATGAATACAAGGTGACCCTAGATTCAATTATCTTGTGCTTTTAGCACACAAAACAAAACACATGAACTTTTAAAGTTGCTCAGCGTCCATAAAATCAAGACGAGTTACAGCAACCATCGTGGTTCAACCAAAAGAGCACAATTTGCTCAGTTAAATAGCTTTTATCCAAAAGCACGAGAAGTAAGCACTTTTTATATGCTGGTGAAGATTCTCAGTCGTCCAGGACATGATGAAATCAAAAAAGGCGTTCAATACGGGATCAACTGGACTTTATTTGTTGCAGAAAACGTTTCGACTTCTGTCCAGAAGTCTTTTTCAATTCGTAATTTAATTCAGAATTGAAAAAGACTTCTGGACAGAAGTCGAAACGTTTTCTGCAACAAATAAAGTCCAGTTGATCCCGTATTGAACGCCTTTTTTGATTTCAGCACTTTTTATTCACCTGTATTTTATAAAAATATTACAGCTATGCTCACTTTTTACCCAAATGTAAAGACCATTACTCCCAGCCTTAACCAATATACTTCCAACTTCACAGTCCCCATCATCCATCACAGTATGAGAGCCACAGCTGGCTCCGGCAACTTCAAAATGTTCTGCTCATACAAATGACGCAACAGCATGGCCAAATAGTTGCTCAAGTCAGCTTAAACTGTGTTGCCAGGAAAAATTCAAACTAGATGCATTAATGCAAATTGCAGCAACAAACGCACTTTTGCAAACCAACGTGACAAATGCAGGTTAGGGAGTTCAAGTCCAGTTTGAACAGCTGACTGAGGTCCGATTGTTAAAAAACAAATAAAAATCAGGTTTGTATTCGTACCTGAACAAAGACTGTGAAGAAAATGACCGTGATGATGGCAGTCAGGAACAAATCCCTCTTAGGAAAGTGCTCGGAATCCAACAGGAAGCCGAGGGAGAAGGCAATGGCACCTCGCAGGCCACCGTAGGCTATGATGAACTGATCTTTGGTTGTCAGCTTGACGATGCGGAACTTGTTAATCACATATGTAAGACTAACAACGCCTGTAAAAATGAAAAGCAGAATTCAGTTAAATTTTGTACCTGACTCATGCGACTTTGACAATATGAACACAGCTATTAATTATTCCTTCATCTAAATCAATAAAAGTCCTTGTGTGACAACAGTTTTTCTTCTGTGGCCTTTTTTCCCCCATGGATGTGAAAAGCAGCCTAAATTTTTATTAACAAATAAATAAATAAAAATACTTTTTATAGAGTGAAAAAAAGTAATGTTTACTACACAGCTAAACAAACAAAAAAAGACTTGATCTGTAACTCACAAGATCAATTTGAAGTCTTTTTCATCACAAAATCTTTAATCATGAGAAATTCTCAACCACAGGAAAAGCTTTCACTTTCAATTTATCTTTTTAGCAAAACTACTCCATTAGTTTAACAAATGGAGGCAAAAGTCTTCATCCATAACAGGCTAGTGGCTTGGTAAATGAATGTCAAAACTATTAGAACATCATCCGACATGAATAAACACTGGGCTGACCTATGACTCGAGCAATAAGACACAAAATGACCGTCGACATGACAAAGATCCAGTGCCAGTTGTGGTTTCCATCCACTGTGGCCACACCGAGGAAGATGAAGATTAACGTCTCACTAACGCTGCTCCACATCTTCAGGAAGTACTTGATGGTGGTGTGGGATTTGTGGGATATGTTGGCCTCCACGTAGGGTCGCATCACCGCTCCGCAAGCTATTAAACTGAGCAGAGAAAAGTAAAATGTTTAGCAGTTTTAAGGAATACAGGTAGTCCCCGACTTACGAACGAGTTCCGTACCTACGGGCCGTTCGTAAGTCGAAAATTCGTAAGTAGGATCACATACAAAAAATAATATTTTTTTAAATAAATAAATAGATGTACAGTACTGTACAGTTACCAAGCACTTAGCCTATCATAACACAGTTTTTAAAGATGAAGGAGTGAGTTGAATTGTCTCCCTTTCACATAAAGGGAGCTAGCTCCCTTTATGTGAATGGAGCCTGCTAGGGAGGAGGGAGACAATTCAACTCACTCCTTAACTGTGTTAGGATAGGCTAAGTGCTTGGTAACTGTACAGTACTGTCCATCTATTTGTAAAAAATAAAATAAAAATTTATAATGAGATGCATTTGTAAGTCCAAACGTCGTAAGTCGGGGGCGTCGTAAGTCGAGGACTACCTGTACAAGTGTGTTGATGCTTGCATGTTAGCAAACGTATGCTATTTTATTTGTTTCTGGACATTGTGTTCTCTAAATGAGCTTACTGTGCAACATGTGATTATTGTAGTTTAAAGGAAGCAACTGACAGTTTCTGAGCTGCAATTGATTCATCACGTCTGGCAACCCACGAGTCATGCAACAATTCTGTGTTGAAAATGTGGAAGTAAATCTGTCTTTGTAGCGTATATCTACTTCATAAGTCACAGCAGCTGTTTCAACATTTCCTGCCACTTGTGAATAAAGTAGTTTCATTGGAATATTGGTTTGGCTTTCAAAGCAGAGAGAAAAGAAAAACAAAACAATCACAACAGAAAGTCTCCTTCAAAAAATGATAGAAAAGCTGGATGAGATTTTGACGTCAGGTGCAGTAAAACTGCTTCAAGGCGCACCAACAAATAAAAAACGATTCTCCTTGAAGCTACAAACACATCAGTGTCTCCTGTCAGCATCATCCCAGGTAATAGATGGTGTTCTGGAGCAGCGGATGAAATGCCACTTCAGGAAATGCAGAGATGATCATAAATCCAGACATGATTCAGGCACCAGTTTAATATCTCACTGGGTTAAAAAAAGGTGTGTAATATGCTGCAATGTATGAATGAAATAAAGTTCTGCTGCAGCTGCATAGACCGGGGTGTGTCATTGTTGTGCAAAAACGTATTTGTCAAAAACACGAGGGTGTAAAACGTGGATTGCTGCCAAACAGGTAAGTCATAAAGATTGAAAAATGTAAACAGTATTTTAGAGCAACTTTTGTTTTTTGTCTGATTGGATTCCTTTTGTAAACATGTTCTGCACAATGAAAGAGTTGCCTATTTTATATAAAGATTCCACAGAAATAAAACACCTACTAAGCTTGGTTTCTGTAAACATTCACATTATTTCTGCCTTTTTAGCTAAGATGTTCCTACTTTTAGCTACCATTTTACCAATTTTAACTAAAGATTTGCTAGTTTCAGCTACTGCATTGCCATTTTAATTTTAGCTGTTTCGATAAATTTAGCATCAACACTTATTTTACCAATTTCATTTTTAGCATAGGTTTTATTTTAGCCACAGTTTAATTCAGTCTCTGTTTTGCTAATTTAAACTTTAGCATCTTTTTACGTTAACTTTAGGCACGAATAAGGTACCGGTAATTTTATCTTTAGCAACTATTTTTACTACTTTTAGCCATTGTTCCAATTACTTTTAGCTAAAGTTCTGCTACTTTTAGCTACTGTCCTGCTGCTTTTAGCTACTGTTCTGCTACTTTTAGCTACAGTCCTGCTACTTTTAGCTACAGTCCTGCTGCATTAAGCTACAGTCCTGCTACATTAAGCTACTGTCCTGCTACATTTAGCTACTGTCCTGCTACATTTAGCTACTGTCCTGCTACTTTTAGCTAGTCCTGCTACTTTTGGTTACTGTTCTGCTACTTCTAGCCACTGTCCTGCTACTATTAGCTACTATCCTGCTACATTAAGCTACTGTCCTGCTACATTTAGCTAATGCCCCGCTACATTAAGCTACTGTCCTGCTACATTAAGCTACAGTCCTGCTACATTAAGCTACTGTCCTGCTACATTTAGCTAATGTAGCTAATAGCTAATGAAAGCAACATTTCCGGCTCTTGGCGAAGCAGGTCGCTTCTCTTTCTGCTCCTCTCCTGCCCTAAAGTTTTCCTCCTCCCTGCTTTTGCATTTTTGTCTCGTCTGCAACTCTTCAGTGCTCACTCGAAGCAATTTGGAAATGGATTTAATTGCGGGCTGTCTCCTCTATCGATAAAATTTTTTCCACAAAGCGCTCCAGACCAGGAGAACCGGCGTGCCCCCTCGACACGCATGCGGTTGGCTACATTATGGACTCGTGGGGAGAGTGGAAGTTAATGTGCCTGACCGTTCTTTCAGTCGAGGACGTGGAAGATCTGTGGATAATTGGAATTATGGTAGCAGGTGCTCTGCTTTTTGGCTTAGGCGGAGGTTTCTGCTACTGGAAGCTGAGGAAGACTACCGCGGCGATCAACGCGCTGGCGAAACTTCCTGCTCAACAAGATTCTTTGATCCGGGCTGTGACCTCAATGAACCAGCTGTTGTTCGAGCTGAATCGCACGATGGGAACAGTGGTGGACAGCCGCGGACCTGCAGTGCGTTTTGGGACTCGTTTACAGCCGACCGGGCTACATCAGGGGGCAGACGGGGACCTGTAGCTCGGATTGAATGAAACCTCACATGATTCGGACGATTTGGACCCAGACGGCACCTGGACTTCAAGGCTGCAGTCAGAGTACACTGTAGCCTGCCCTGAAAAATAAATAAAGCAACTAATCTAATCGGGACTCAAGCAACCTTGAAAAAAGGCTGACTGCAAAACTTCTCCTGGAGTCTGAAGCTGTTGGAAAACTGTCGCCCCCCCCCCCCAGAGGTCTCTGTGTGCATTCAGATGGAGCCGAGCTGAGCCCATCTGCAGACTGTGCTTATCTGAAATGATTACTCACAGACTATCTCCCTGCTATGCCACCAAAATGCAACATGTCTTTTGTCTTTATCCGTGCTGAGCTGGTAGAGTTTTTTGACTTTATCATAGAATGTCCTAAGACAAAATGTGATAGATTCTTTTTTGAATACCAATGATTATCCGACTGTATGTTCCTTTTTTTCCATATCTGATTGTCTGGCGGCGCAATTTAATTATTGCTGCGGCTTTCCGTGCGTACGTCCCTCTTAGGATGGTGCGCGGGCCAATAGCACTGTTTTGTACCTCGGTGCAAATATGCCAATAAAGATATATTCTATTCTATGTCCTGCTACATTAAGCTACTGTCCTGCTACATTTAGCTACTGTCCTGCTACATTTAGCTACAGTTCTTTTAGCTGCAGTCTTGCTAAAGTTAACTACTGTCCTGCTACTTTTAGCTAGTCCTGCTACTTTTAGCCACTGTCCTGCTACTTTTAGCTACTACCCTGCTACATTAAGCTACTGTCCTGCTACATTTAGCTACTATCCTGCTACATTTAGCTACTATCCTGCTACATTAAGCTACTGTCCTGCTACATTTAGCTACTGTCCTGCTACATTTAGCTACTGTCCTGCTACATTTAGCTACTGTCCTGCTACTTTTATTGACTGTTCTGCTACTTTTAGCTACTGTCCTGCTACATTTAGCTACTATCCTGCTACATTTAGCTACTGTACTGCTACTTTTATTGACTGTTCTGCTACTTTTAGCTACAGTTCTACTTTTAGCTACAGTTCTACTTTTAGCTACAGTTCTACTTTTAGCTACAGTTCTGCTAATGTTAACTACTCTCCTGCTACATTTAGTTTTTAGCTTGAGTGTTTTAGCTTGGCTTTTGCTAATTTCAGCCTGTGTTTTGTTAGTTTTATCTTGCTTTCTGCTTATTTTAACAACTCAGTTTCAGCAAAGTCCTTCAGGATTCAGCATTCACTCTGCAATTTTACAGAAAATGCAGCTTCTCTAGTTCTTGTCTTCTCTCCCAGTCTGTCTCTCTGACTCTAAATGAAAACTTACGCCATGATGCCCGACAGGTGGAACACCTCAGCTGACAGGTAGGCCATGTAGCTGTACACAAAGACAAAAAGTGGCTCGATGACGCGGGTGTGGAAGGTGAAGCGCGAGGTGAAGGCTGCAAGAAATCCATAGATGGCCCCGATCAGAACACCACCCAGCGATACAACGAGGAAGGAGATGATTCCCAGGAAGCCGTCCAACACAGTCACTGTGCCAACACTTGCAAACTCTTCAAAAAGGTGGTACAAAACCTACAAGCAGGGAGGAAAATAATGGAGTTAGTAAATAATCAAGATTTATGACGTGGTGTTTATGACAAAAATAAAGCTTGTATATTATATAGTTTGGCTATACTGTAATATATTAGTGTTGTAATATTGCTTAGGTGTTGAGTTACAATTTAACAGCGTAAGGTCATGCAACAAATGACAAACAAACAGCGCGCCAGGATTATTTTTTTGCACTTGAAACAACTTATGGCACCTTGTAGGTTTCCTGTAAACCTGGTTCATCTGTGTGAATTAATAATAATA
>JBBPBX010001862.1:5604-27864 GCA_038048925.1 Garcialebias charrua | reverse complement strand
TTTCATTTAAAAACATGACAATTATACATACAATACAATAACAAAAAGTAAATTAAATAAAATGAAAGGTGGCAGAAGAAGAACTAGTCTTATGAAAACTGCCCCTTTTTACTCAATTCTAATGTAAATCAAATTATATATATATAAAATTTTATTTCAAAAAGAAAATAACAATCTAGCTAAATTAAAAACATAAAAACTCAAACATCTTAATCAAATCAGACAACAACTTAAGTAGATATATGTATTAAAGACCGTGTAAAGTGAATTTCAACATTTTCTTCAATAAACATTATAAATGTCATAATTGTAATCTTGTAAATGAGTAAAAAGTCTCAAAATTGTAGCTCAATTAATTTTGGAGTTATAGAGCAAACTGTGTATAAACATATTTCTATTTCAGGATTTTTTAGGCGTGTTTTAAACGTGACCGCGTTTCGTCACGCGGTCCTCATTAGTATAGCCCCACCCCCTGCAGCTCCAGCCGTATAAATTCGCCTCGGTGGAGCCGTTCACTCGCGAATCGCAGATAGCATCAGATAGCAATAGCATAGATATTTTGTTCATTGTTAGCTAGCTAATCAATTATGTCTCGTTCGTGCATCTTCCCTGGATGTCGCAATGGTCAGGACACCCGTACAAATCATAACATCTTTTTATATCGCGTGGTTTTACTGAGTATCTGTAATGCCTCGTTAGGTCAATGGATAAAGCGCTTGCCTTTCGTCCCAAAGCCCACGGGTTCAAATCCCGCATGGTGCAACTCTTTTTTTTTTTTTTTTATTCATTCCAGATTAAAAACACACAAGAAAACTATTTACAAAAACAGCGTAACTCTTGGAAAAAGTAGCTGCTGTTACAGACAGAACTCGGATAAAAACAGAGCAGGTTTACTGGATCTCTGCTGCCTGCCTCTCCACAGAGAGTCAGCTCAGGGCAGGGGCCACGAGCGCAGCTGCGCTGAAACCACGCCCACGCACTGACACGCCCCCAGCGTTCCAGGGCAAGGCAAAATCATGTTTTTTCATGATTTTTGAGACTTAATTTTATAATGTAAACAATGTTTTTAATCAGTCAGATTTAAATGGGTGATTAATAACACATATTTATGCCATGTGACAAACTAAAAACACACATTTAATTTCACTTTACACGGTCTTTAACGATTCCCATATTCTTCCAAGAAACTCGTCTTTATCAGTCTCTTAAATGTACAGTATACAGTGATGGCATTCTTAACAGTATCTTCCAAACCATTCCACAATCCTATTCCCTGAATTATTGTGGATCGTTCCTTCAAACTACTACTAAAATAAGGCTTCACAAACATCTCAATTCCTTTAAGAAAATATACACTCTCTCTTTTAACAAAATGTGTTTGAATATTGTCAGGCAACATGCCTTTATGTGCCTTATACATAAGCAACAAAATGTTATAATTAACCAAATCATAGAATAGTTATATTCTAATTGCGTCCATGTGGATGTAATAATGTGGAGCATGGCTCTGGCTCTGGAACCAGTTTCCTTGAGAGGGGTTGGACACTCTTCCACTCTGGAGTTGCCCCCGGTGAGAGGCGCCGAGCAGGAGTGGGCATACTGGTTGCCCCCCATCTCGGTGCCTGTACGTTGGGGTTCACCCCGGTGAACGAGAGGGTAGCCTCCCTTCGCCTACGTGTGGGGGGACGGGCTCTGACTGTTGTTTGTGCCTATGCACCAAACGGCAGCGCAGATTACCCACCCTTTTTGGAGTCCTTGGAGGGGGTATTGGAGGGTGCGCCTCCTGGGGACTCCCTTGTTCTGCTGGGGGACTTCAACGCTCACGTGGGCAATGACAGTGAGACCTGGAGGGGTGTGGTTGGGAGGAACGGCCCCCCTGATCTGAACCCGAGCGGTGTTCTGTTGTTGGACTTCTGTGCTCGTCATGGATTGTCCATAACAAACACCATGTTCAGGCATAAGGGTGTCCATGTGTGCTCTTGGCACCAGGACACCTTAGGTCGCAGTTCGATGATCGACTTTGTTGTCGTCTCATCTGATCTGCGGCCGCATGTCCTGGACACTCGGGTGAAGAGAGGGGCGGAGCTGTCAACTGACCACTACCTGGTGGTGAGTTGGCTCCGATGGTGGGGGAGGATGCCGGTCAGACCTGGCAGACCCAAACGTATTGTGAGGGTCTGCTGGGAACGTCTGGCAGAGTCTCCCGTAAGACGGAGCTTTAACTCCCACCTCCGGGAGAGCTTTGAACACGTTCCGAGGGAGGCGGGGGACATTGAGCCCGAGTGGGCCATGTTCCGCGCCTCTATTGTCGAGGCAGCTTATCAGAGTTGTGGCCGCAAGGTTGTTGGTGCCTGTCGTGGTGGCAACCCTAGAACCCGGTGGTGGACACCGGCGGTGAGGGATGCTGTCAGGCTGAAAAAGGAGTCCTATTGGGCCTTTTTGGCCTGTGGGACCCCGGAAGCAGCAGATAGATACCGGCAGTCCAAGCGGCATGCGGCTCGGGTGGTTGCTGAGGCAAAAACTCGGGCGTGGGAGGAGTTCGGAGAGGCCATGGAGAATGACTTCCGTACGGCTTCGAGGCGATTCTGGTCCACCATCCGACGTCTCAGGGGGGGAAAGCGGTACGCGACCAACACCATTTATGGTGGGGATGGCGTGCTGTTGACCTCAACTCGGGATGTTGTGAGTCGGTGGGCGGAGTACTTCGAAGACCTCCTCAATCCTACTGGCACGTCTTCCACTGAGGAAGTGGAGCCTGGGGACTTTGGGTCGGGCTCTCCAATCTCTGGTGCTGAGGTCGCCGAGGTGGTTAAAAAGCTCCGCGGTGGCAAGGCTCCTGGGGTGGATGAGATTCGTCCTGAGTTCCTTAGGGCTCTGGATGTTGTGGGGTTGTGTTGGCTTACGCGACTCTGCAATATCGCGTGGACATCGGGGGCAGTTCCCTTGGATTGGCAGACTGGGGTGGTGGTTCCCCTATTCAAAAAGGGGGACCGTAGGGTGTGTTCCAACTATAGGGGATCACACTCTTAAGCCTCCCTGGTAAGGTCTATTCAGGGGTTCTGGAGAGGAGGGTCCGTCGGATAGTCGAACCTCGGATTCAGGAGGAGCAGTGTGGTTTTCGTCCTGGTCGTGGAACACTAGACCAGCTCTACACCCTCAACAGGGTCCTGGAGGGTGCGTGGGAGTTTGCCCAACCAGTTTACATGTGCTTTGTGGACTTGGAAAAGGCATTCGACCGCGTCCCTCGGGGGCTTCTGTGGGGGGTACTCCGGGAGTATGGGGTACCGGGCCCTTTGATACGGGCTGTTGGGTCCCTGTACGACCGGTGTCAGAGCTTGGTCCGCATCGCTGGCAGTAAGTCAGGCTCGTTCCCTGTGAGAGTTGGACTCCGCCAAGGTTGCCCTTTGTCACCGATTCTGTTCATAACTTTTATGGACAGAATTTCTAGGCGCAGCCAAGGTGTTGAGAGGATCCGTTTTGGTGGCCTTAGAATCGCTTCTCTGTTTTTTGCAGATGATGTGGTCCTATTGGCTTCATCAGTTCGTGATCTACAGCTTTCACTGGAGCGGTTTGCAGCTGAATGTGATGCAGCCGGGATGAGGATCAGTTCCTCCAAATCCGAGGCCATGGTCTTGAGCCGGAAAAGGGTAGCATGCCCTCTCCGGGTCGGGGAGGAGGTCCTGCCCCAAGTGGAGGAGTTTAAGTATCTCGGGATCTTGTTCACGAATGAGGGAAAACTGGAGCGTGAGATCGATAGGCGGATAGGTGCAGCGTCCGCAGTGAAGCGGGCGCTGTACCGGTCTGTCGTGGTGAAGAGAGAGCTGAGTCAAAAGGCAAAGCTCTCAATTTACCGATCGATCTACGTTCCCACCCTCATCTATGGTCATGAGCTCTGGGTTATGACCGAAAGAACAAGATCTCGGATACAAGCGGCTGAAATGAGTTTTCTCCGCAGGGTGGCTGGACTCTCCCTTAGAGATAGGGTGAGAAGCTCAGTCATCCGGGAGGGACTCGGAGTAGAGCCGCTGCTTCTCCACATCGAGAGGAGCCAGTTGAGGTGGCTCGGGCATCTGGTTAGGATGCCTCCTGGACGCCTCCCTGGTGAGGTGTTCCGGGCATGTCCCACCGGGAGGAGACCCAGAGGAAGACCCAGGACACGCTGGAGGGACTATGTTTCTCGGCTGGCCTGGGAACGCCTTGGGATTCCCCCAGAGGAGCTGCTCCAAGTGGCTGGGGAGAGGGAAGTCTGGGCCTCCCTACTTAGGCTGCTACCCCCGCGACCCGACCCCGGATAAGCGGACGAAAATGGATGGATGGATGGATGGATGGATGTAATAATTGTTAATCATGTGTGTTTGGTGTGAACAATACTGTAATGATTTTCACATCATGAACAGTTTCTCAGAATCACCTCTAGGTGTCGCCAATGGAACCAAAACCACAGAAACGTGCGTACGCCAGCACTGGAGTTGCCGTACTTGTGGAGGTGCGCACATTTCCACGTTCAGTTCTCTTTTGATACATACGGAGTTTTGCGTGGAAAATGGCGTACGCAAGGTTTTTGTGCATACGCACCGTTGATACATGAGGCCCCTGGTGATTAAAAAACAGTAAGAACAGCTGATAAAAAACAGTAAGAACAGCTGATAAAAAACAGTAAGAACAGCTGATAAAAAACAGTAAGAACAGCTGATAAAAAAACAGTAAGAACAGCTGATAAAAACAGTAAGGACAGCTGATTAAATCAGTAAGAACAGCTGATAAATTACCGTAAGAACAGCTGATAAAATCTGTAAGAACAGCTGATAAAATCTGTAAGAACAGCTGATAAATGACCGTAAGAACAGTTGATAAAAAACAGGAAGCACAGCTAATAAAAGAACAACGTCTCTATAATCTTTTTGTTTTGTTTTGTTTCTTGAATGTCCAGAGGACCAGACTTAACTTTTTTAGATTTGGAAAGTGTTCTCACAATTTCTTTCAACAAAAAAGCTCACAGTTTGTGGATAGCATGTGCCAACACAGCAGAAATGATTTGGTGTAGTGGCAGGGCTTTTGACTTGGGACCCGAAGGACGCGGGTTCATGCCCCGGCCACTACACACCTTGGGGTGTCTATGAGTGCACATCTAATTCTCCAGCTCCCCGAGCGCTTGGAAAAGGCTGGATATCTAATTTCTCCTGAGATGTGCTTACTGTGGACAAAATAGCTGCTGTCTTGTCTTGTCTGCTACCCCCCCGGAGAACTTTTCTATGAGCGTTATCGGAGGCATCCGGAATGTATCATGGACAAATCCTCCCTGCCTCAGTCTCAACATGCAACATGTAACTGTACTAAATGTGCTTATGGTATGGTTTTTACTGTGTCATGCGGTGTCTTGCAGACAAAATGTGATACATTTTTTTTATACCAATGCTGTAACCCCCATGGTTCTTTTCCTTTTTTCACACCTTTGACCTTCATCCCGAGACGGATGAGAGAGGCCGCGCTGAAGAACATGTCATGTGTTTTGAATAAGCAGCAGCTTTACATACTCAACCCCTCTTCTGGATGACTGTGTATACATTATCACGTTGTATTAGTGAAAACTGGTGCAATGTTAATAAAAGCTCTTGATTCTTGATTCTTGATTCTTTAAAGGATACGTCTTCAGCTGTTTCTTAAGTAAATTCACTGACTCTACAGAACGTATATAACGTATATACTTCCAAGATGGCCGCGTTCAGACCACCCGCAGCTTCACGAGCTCCCGGTTCATTCCTAGTTTCTAGTAATTTTAATAGTGTTTTTGTACCTGACTCTGCGCGTTTTTTTCGGGTGAATTACAGCCGAACTGAACTGTTAAGAATCGGAGCGGATTTACCACAGGGCACAGCTGAAATCAGCAACGAACTCAAATCAGAGCTCGGAAGATTGGAGCTGTTAAGATCATCTTTCTGGAAGCAGATGCGCTCCAGGGGAAAGAAAAGGAAGCGGTGCTCCCGAGGAAAGAAGAGGGGCTGCCGAGCAGGAATTATGACGAGACTGCGGGCAGACGCTAAAACCGGGAGACCCCCGATGCCGGCTCTTTTTCTGTCTAACGTCCGCTCGCTGGACAACAAAATGGATCTACTTCGTTTGAGAGTGACCACGTCGGAGGAGATGAGAAGGTGCTCTGTGCTCTGCCTCACAGAAACGTGGATCTCTGAGGATACACCGGACTCTGTTTATGAGCTGGATAATAGACTCTTTTTCAGAACGGACCGGTGCACCGAGACTACGGGGAAAACACGAGGCGGTGGTGTTTGTATTTACGTGAACAAAGATTGGTGCACGAACTGTTCTGTGATCAAAAGGCTTTGTTCAGCTGCCGTGGAGTTGATCACAGTAAGGTGCCGGCCGCATTATCTCCCCCGCGACTATTCTGTAATTCTAATCTCCGCTATTTACATAGCCCCTGATGCTAATGCTAATGACGCCCAGGGAGAAATTCATGACTTACTCACCTCGCTGCAGTGTAAATATCCTGAGGGGCTCTTCATTGTTTGTGGTGACATGAATCACGTGGACCTTCAAGTCTCCCTCCCAGCCTTCAGTCAGCACGTTTTCACAGCAACAAGAGGAAATAAAACGCTTGAACAAGTCTACACTAATGTAAAGGGGGCGTACACGACGAAGCCACGCCCAGCGCTCGGAGCTTCCGATCACGGCTCTTTGATCCTGGCCCCAAGACAGCTCCCCCCACTCAGGCGCTCCAAGCCGGAACAAAGAGAGATAAGAGTTTGGCTTCAAGGCAGCACCTCCATGCTGAGAGACTGTTTTGAGAATACAAACTGGTCTGTTTTCAGGGAGGCAGCTACTGATGGGAGCTCAGTGGACCTGGAACTCTATGCTTCCTCAGTCCTGGGTTACATCAGTACATGCTCTGAAAATGTATCCATAAAAAAATATGTTAAATCTTACCCGAACCGAAAACCCTGGTTAAATAAAGAAGTCCGCGCCTTGCTAGCAGCCAGGGACACTGCATTCAAGTCCGGAGATAAAGAGGAGCTGAGAAAGAGCAGGAAAGAACTGGTGGATGGCATTAAGAAGGCCAAGGCCACGTATGCACAGAGGATCGAGGGACAGTTCACCTCACAAGACCCACGGAGCATGTGGAAGGGTATTAAATGCATAACAGATTACAAAGGCAAGAACAAACAATGTCCCAAGGACCCATCTCTGCCTGATGCCCTCAATAAGTTTTATGCACGTTTTGATGATCCAAACAGACCAGCTAGCACCAGACTCACCTCATCACCAGATGAAGAGCATCTCAGAGTGACCGCAGCAGAAGTGAGAGGCAGTCTCAGGAAGATTAATCCTCATAAAGCAACCGGACCAGACAACATCCCAGGGAAAGTTCTGAAGGAATGTGCGGACCAGCTCTGTGAGGTGCTGGCTGACATCTTCACCACCTCACTTGCACTGGAGTCAGTTCCCACCTGCCTGAAGACCGCGACCATCATCCCAGTCCCAAAGAGCTCCACAGTGACTGGTCTGAATGACTATAGACCAGTGGCCCTCACCCCGATAGTCGCTAAATGTTTTGAGAAACTGGTCATGTCCCACATCAAGACAACCGTCAACATCAACGAGGACCCTCATCAATATGCATACCGCGAGAACCGATCAACAGAGGACGCCATCTCTTCCGTGGTCCACACTGCTCTCACCCACCTGGATCAGAAGGACTCATACGTGCGTCTGCTCTTTGTGGACTTCACATCTGCCTTCAACACCATGATCCCCCAAACTCTGATAGACAAACTATCTACACTTGGACTAAGCCCCTCCATTTGTAACTGGGTACTAGACTTCTTAACAGACAGACCACAGTCCGTGAAGATTCACAACTTCTCCTCCTCCACCATAAACCTCAGCACTGGCTCTCCTCAAGGATGTGTGCTGAGCCCCCTTCTGTTCACTCTGCTCACATATGATTGTACAGCCACACTTCCAGGCTGTCATATTGTTAAGTTTGCAGATGATACAGCGGTGGTGGGATGCATCACAAACAATGATGAGTCCAGCTACAGACAGGAGGTGGAACACCTGGAGAGCTGGTGCAAAGAGAATAATCTTCACATGAATGTGAAGAAGACAAAGGAGATGATTGTGGACTTCAGAAGGAATAAACACACCCACGCCCCACTGAAAATAGGTGGATCTGCAGTGGAAGTGGTCTCCAGCAGTGATAGGAATAACGGAGTTATAAATAAACGGCGTTACAAACGGAGTTATTTTTTTCATTAACGGGTAATCTAAGTAGTTACTATGTCTATCGTTACAACGCCGTTACCGTTACAAACACTAAAATGGTGTACGTTATTTTGTCTTCTGCGCGCTGTCTCTCGCTGCTTGTTTACTTTTTTTTTCCCCCTTGTTGGTGAGGGAGGGTGGAGGGGGAAGCAGCAGAGGGGAGGGAGGGTAGGAGCATAGACATAGAGCTATAGACGTGGGAGCAGAGGGGAGGGAGGGACGAAACAATAAGGATGATGCTGATTGGCTAAGGTAGAGTGTCAGTCAGAGGTCAGCCAATCAGCGGTTTTGTTGTTCAGCTCACACGCTGCAGCAGGAAGCTTCAAATCTGAAAAGTTAACAGAAGTCTGGCAGCAATGGCGAGTCTGGAGGGAAAGTTGGCGTTTTCAAAGTGGAAATACAGAAATTACTTTACTCTCCTTGAGGTAAAAGGCAAGAACGTGCATGTGAAGTGTACATTATGTCCCGGAGCGAAGTGTACGTCCGTCGTATCTGATCTGACAAGCATCTCACAACTGCTCAGGTAATTCAGCTTTTCAGTACTGTTTTAAAAGTACTTCATATTGTGAAAATGGTTCTTTTGTTTTTAAGAAAATTCTTGAAGAACCAGTTGTGTGAGAGTTTGATTTTATTTTACACTACAAAGCACTTATTTTAACTGTTTACTTTTATTTCTAAGAAAACACTTGAACAGTACAGGGTGTACATAGAGCTGAAAAACACAATTGTTATATTATTTTGTTAACCTGTATTTTGTAATGAAGAAAAAACTTGAAGTATAGTATGTCAACCAGTCATGTTCTGTTGAGGTGCTGTAAGCATTTCTACTTAAAATTCGTAGATATATCTAAACTTAAACCAACCAAACAAACAATAGTTACTTTCCCTGGTAACTAATTACTTTTATAGGTGAGTAATTCAGTTACTAACTCAGTTACTTTTTGGGCGAAGTAACTAGTAACTATAATTAATTACTTTTTTGAAGTAACATTCCCAACACTGGTCTCCAGCTACAAATACTTGGGTGTACACTTGAATGATAACCTCAGCTGGACCAACAACACCACCAGCCTGATCAAGAAAGGTCATCAAAGACTCTACTTCCTCAGACGACTGAGACGTGCTGGTCTGAGCAGCCCAGTTCTCACCTCGTTCTACAGGTGTGCAGTGGAAAGCGTCCTGTGCTCCAGCATCAACGTGTGGCATGGAGGCTGCACAGTTGCAGAGAGGAAAGCTCTACAGAGAGTGGTGAAGGCTGCACAGAAGTCTGTCGGAGTCAGTCTCCCCACCATCACAGACATTTACACCTCCAGATGCAGGAAAAGAGCCACCTGCATCATGAAAGACCTCACTCACCCAGCACACTCACTCTTTGCCCCACTCCCCTCAGGACGGAGGTTGAGGAGCATCAAATGTAGAACCACTAGACTGAGGAACAGCTTCTACCCTGAGGCTGTTAGACTCATGAATGAATAAATAAAAATAAAATAAAAATAAACACTGCAAAATATCACATCATGCTGATGCTGATCTGTTTTCTTGTTGCTGTGTTCATCTGTGACCATCTGCTCATACAGACTCATGTTCGTGCTGCTGTTTATAATGATGTTTTTCCACTATATTAGGGCTTAGTGTATTACTAGTTGATGTTTTTCTTAGTTAATTCTAGATGTTATTACTGTTTTTCTCTTGCATTTGTTGTTGGATGTAACTGGGACCCCGTGTACATAATCTCGTTTTCATCACATGTACCACATGTGGTGCAAATGACAATAAAGACTCTCTGACTCTCTGACTCTGTATTGGAGGGGACAATATTTCCAGAGAGTCTGTATCAACTTCAAACACTCTGTCGTCTTTAATTTTAGCTACATTATGACCAATAAAGACAAATAAAAAGCTGAACAAATTTACCAGCAGAAAAATGATTAGATCCCAAGAACCTAGGGGCCTCATGTACAAAGACTTGCGTGGACTTCTTACTGAAAAGTTACGTACGGTCAAATCCAGAAAACTGCGTACGCACAAAAAAATCCAGATGTATCAAACTGTGCGTACGCCGCAATCCACGCACATTCCTTTTGTACATCACAATCAACGTGGAATTGAGCGCACATGAGAGAGTGGCCGACTCCGCCTTTGACACGCCTCCATATAAATATGCAAATTCATTTAAATATGCCCTGCACGTTAGGAATGTCGTCTTTGCTCTATTGCAAATCATGTCGAAACGTGGAAAAAAGAGGAACTTCACGGACTGTGAACTGGAGACACTTCTGAGTGACGTAGAGAGGCACAGAAAAAGGTTTTGTTTGGCACGCTCAGCGCACAACAAACCGTCCACTTTTAAACGAGAAGTTGACCAAGCTATTCTAACATGCCTAAATAGGTCAGTGGGTAGCGTGTTCGCCTTCCGTCCCAAAGATCATGAGTTCGATTCCCGCATGGTACAACGTTCTTTCTTTTTTTTTTATTCATTCCAGATTTAAAGAACACAAGAAAACTATTTAGAAAGAACAACATGAAATGAAACAATACATGAAATGAAGGAAAAAGAGGATTTCTTGTGGTTTTTTTAAAAATAGTTTTCTTGTGTTCTTTAATTCTGGAATGAATTAAAAACAAAGAAAAACGTTGTTTTCATTTAAATATACCCTGCAACAGAGGAATGTCGTCTTGTCCCATCATGCATCACGTTCTTCAACTGCTAAAACAGCTAAAAATGAACAGCAAACAAGAATTTAAGCTGTGCAGAACTATTCAGTCTTTCTGTTTTTTATATTTTTTGCAGGTTATATTCTGATTGCGTCCATGTGGATGTAATAATTGTTAATCATGTGTGTTTGGGTGGAAATAATAATTATTTCCCCATCATGAACAGTTTCCAGAATCACCTGTAAGTGTCGCCAAAGGAACAAAAACCACAGAAACGTGCGTACGCCAACACTGGAACTGCCGTGGCGGTGCGCACATTTCCACGTTCAGTTCTGTTTTGATACATACGGAGTTTTGCGTGAATAATGGCGTACGCACGGTTTTTGTGCGTACGCACCGTTGATACATGAGGCCTGTTCACTCACAAAGAGGTCTGAACATTCCTCACTGCACCGACCTACCACACCGATCAGTTTGGGTTTGGAGGTTCTGTCCTTGGGATGGGCCAGCCTCTGTCTGAGGCTCGTGTTGGGTTAAAAATGTATCGAAATGTTGTGTTTGGAGAAATGCCTTCCCAGATTTTTTTATACTCCAGCAACATATGAAATTACAATGTTCTCGAGTTTGCTCTGTCTTGTTCTGCAGCATGTTTTTTGGACTTGTTTGCTGGTTTGACAAAGTCCCCGTCAGGATATCCATGGGAGCTTTTAGTGTAATGATTTAGTTTAGAGGGACCAAAGTGTAGATATGAAGGCGGACAAACTAAACTGAACAAAAATGTAAATGAAATCCAAAACTAATGTGGCAGCAAAAACAACACACCAGTGGTGGGCACCAGCCCGCTAAAGCGCTAATCCACTAATAGCGGACCTAAACAATTTGTTAGCGCTATAGCGGATTTACTAATATTTATAATTCATAAGCGGATTTGCGCTATTTCTATTTTTTTTTTAAATGATTTTGTTTTTCTATTACATTACTGCTTAGTGTATTTCTAGTTGATGTTTTTCTTAGTTAATCCTAGATGTTATTACTGTTTTTCTCTTACATTTTGTTGTTGAATGTAACTGGGACCCTGTGTACATAATCTCATTTCATCACATGTACCACATGCGGTGCAAATGACAATAAAGATTCTCTGACTCTGACTCTCTGACTCTCTGACTTAAAATGCAGTACCACTAATAACTAATTATCTATCAGTAAAAACGAAAAAAAAACTTATTTACGGGCTCTTAAATCAACCGGACGACTGCTCACGGACCATATCCGGTCAGCGCCGGATGTGGTCCATGAGCAGTCGTCCGGTTGATTTAGGAGCGGGGCCCACCCTAAGGGGCCCTATTGGCTATTACCTGTCATGTGACAAGACATGATTGGTCAAATCATGATTCATTGTTTTCGGAAGTGCTCTCTCTCTCTTTAGCAGTTAGCAGCCAGTGTGTTACTCTGCAGACTTATTGCTTGTTTTCGAAGAGTCAGACGAAGAGTTTTTAACATGGAGGGTGAACTTATGGATGTTTGATTATCTATCATCTATAACTCGCATCTATTATGCGTCACTGCTACACGACGCGTCAGCGCCTCATTTGCCCTGCTCTAAATGGCGGCCACAGAAGCGAGCCCGCACGAAGGACTTACTTTACAAGAAAACACGGTAAAAACAATTATTTCGTTGCTGAGAAAAAATATATTTCTTAGCTGACGTTATAGCACAAGGGTTCCTGAGCTTAGCCGTTTCACGAAATGGTCAAATCTGCTGGATTTTAAAAAGTAGTTCGCCATTTGCATGCGCGCGGGTGGGACGGCTTTATTTCTTTAAATTTAGCTAAATAAACGCCATTTGCAGTTTTGCGGTTTAAAATTAGCTTCCGCTAGTTTTCCTAAGACATAAGCGCTTTTGAAATTGCAAACCTAAATAAATTAATAAGCGCTTTAGAAATAGCGGAACTAATTTTTGGATTAGCGCTGCCCACCACTGCAACACATACACACAGGGAGCACAAACAGAGGATAGAGAGGATACTAAGGACAGAAAGCAGGAAACATCTCGCAGCTAGGTGGGGAAACCAACAAATAAAAAAGCCTGTTGAGTGGGGTGATTGCTGAGTGGCTGCAGCTGGGTGGCTGAGAAAAACACAGGCAAACTAGAATTAAAGCTAAAATACAATCAAACACAAAACAAGTAATGAACAAATGACAAAATAAAACAGAAAATAGACAACAAAATGTAAACATGAACTACAAAACACCACAGAAAAAAAACACACACAACCTGACAAATGAAAGATGTTTGAAAAAATGCTGAGTTGCTTTACGCCAACGTCCCTCCATGCCTTCTATGCCCAGCTGTGCCAAAGTTATTTTGTATTGGTGTGAACTCAGTCATGGAGAATAGTCAGCTTGGTTGGTGGATTGCTTTCAGATTTTTGAAAAGCCAGCAGAAGCCTAAAGAGAGGTTTGTTGGTTGTTGTTCATCACACAGCTACAACTGCAACAGGCAGTGACAACGAGGAAAAAAATACGGCTACATGGCAGAAACGGCACCAGAAGAACAGCAGCCTTCATACACGAACAATGCTTCATATTTTCAACGTATCTGCTGTTCCTGGCAGCAGACGTCACTGTGCATTTGTTTGTGCTTAATTTAAATTTCAGTTCATCCTTATTGCCCTACTGAGAACAAGTCAAGAGCAGCTTCCTCTGTGCACTTTTAGAAACTCTTCTTTCTCTTCCTCTTTGAATCCACGACTGTGTGTCTGTAACACACGAACTGTGAATTCAATAAAATATAGATTTTTTTCCAAAGTCATTTTCCTTTTTGACCAATGTTTACTGTAAAATGTTTGTGTCATTTCACCTAAGTCTTTTACAATTATTCATCCAAACAAGAGCATTTACTACACTTTACTCTTGTCGGGGCTTTTGTGCGTTAGTGGCTAACAACTTTTCTACAGCATCAGTGCTGGTGCTGTTTGCATGCCTCTTCATGAACAAAGCTTATTGTATTGATTGTCTGTCTGCGAGGGGATCAATAACACAAGAACAGTTTAGAGCTCCTTGTTCTGACTCCTTTAAGTCTTTGCTCTGTTTGAGCCGGGGTTCGTTGCAAAGCTCAGAAATACTTTGGCTTGACACAGACTCACTTGTGCAGTTTTCTGCCATTTTAGTTTGTTAGCTGGTAAACAACGACAACAGTCGTTTAATGTTTGTGCTGCACAAAAATCTACTCGTTGTAAATGCACAAAGTAATAGGCAGTGATTAAAACATGCTGTGCAAAAAAAAACACAAAACCAAATACCAAATACCAATTACCGTAAGCCTGGTAAGATGCATCTCTTTGAAATTTCTTTGAAATTCTTTGAATTTGGATGAAGGATGAAACGTCTAAACAAACAAACAAACTGTCCAGATGACATGACTGAACTTTGTTGGTTTATTTTACCTGGATTGTTGAGCATGAACTTTGATGTTTTGAACCACTTTGGCTATGGCTGCCTCAGGGGAGTTGACGGGGGAGAGGCGGGCCCCAGAAACCATCTTATCACCAGCAAACTGGTTGGTCCACTATGGGAGTGTGCTGCTTGGGGGACTGAGTTTGTTTGTGGTTCCTCAGATTGATGAAGTCCTTTGGCTGAAGGAAGAAACGTCTCCAAAAAAAAAAAAAGAAAGAAAGAAAGAAAGAAACCGTCCAGATGACCTGACTAAACTTTGCAGGATTTCTTTGATAAGTTCTTTTTTTACAGTATATTACAAGCACAGGGAGTGGTGGTGCAGAGGTTACAGAGGGTGAGCCTTTGATTAAAAGATTGCTGGTCCAACTCCCAGTACAGACAACATCAAAAAATGTGGGTGGGAAAGGTGAAACACTCACTCCTGCCTCGTGCACTGCACAGCCCTCCCCGGACCAGCCCGACCCGGCTTCTAACCCGGGTTCGTCTTGTTCGCATTTGCCTTTTCGGGCTGGCGTCTGCCCGAGTTTTAGAACCCGATCGACAGAGGTTCTAAGCGGGCCGAGCTCCCGGGCCCAGTTTGACGTCATGTACTGCTCATCATTTGATTTGTTGTTTGCAGCAGGGGCGGGACTGCTGCGTGTTGATTCATCAACTGCGACTGCATCGTTCTAACAGCAACCTCAGCGCGAGCTGAATTTCATTAAAATGTAACTACAGAAACGCCTAAAAATATATTTGTTAGCTGAATATATATACATTAGTGTTTCTGAGTTTAATTTTTGTTAATAACTGATTACAAATCAGCGTATTTTAAAACGTAAATAACACGAAGCGCACCCATACAGAGCATTTCCGCTTTTCAGCGCGAGCTGAATTTCATTAAAATGTAACTACAGAAACGCCTAAAAAAATATTTGTTAGCTGAATATATATATTAGTGTTTCTGAGTTTAATTTTTGTTAATAACTGATTACAAATCAGCTTATTTTAGAACGTAAATAACACAAGCGCGCACACAAGAACTCCCCACCCACTTCAAGGCGGCTCTCTGCACAATGCAAAATGAGCGGGGGCGGGCCAGGCTGGGCTCAGGGGTAACCCGGGACGAGCTGGGCCGGGGAGGGCTGTGCAGCGCGAAAACGGCTTCTGGGTCCGAGCAAGGCCCTTAACCCCACCATCTGCTCCCCCATATATAGCAGCTCTCTGCTCCACACAGAGGGCTGTGGTAGATCGGTGGTCTGTGGTTGTGTCAGGAAGGGCATCTGGCATAAAAATAATTGCCTTTGTGCAACTTGCTGTGGTGACCCGTGAAGAAGGAAGCAGCCAAGAGAAGAAGAAGAAAAAAACAGTGTATTATAAGCACACTGACAAACGACTTTAGAATTTGTCTCTTTAAAAGAGTCTGAATGAGTCTGCAGTAGCTCGCTGGTTAGTGTCATAGTCTTGCAATCCTGAGGCTGAAGGTTGAGTCCAAGTCAAGTCAGGAAGGGCATCTAATAAGTATGTCCTTTATGTCAATGCCTGCTGACAAATGTTGCAAATTAATTTCCCTACAGGGACAAATAAATCTATATCTATCTATCTATCTATCTATCTAATAAGGTTTTCATGCAGGTTCACGAGGTGGCGACCCCTGAAGAAGAGCGCAGCCAAAAAAAAGTCTGAATATTAGGATGTGCTCTTACGTTGAAGTTGTGCAACGACTCAAAAAGCAACAATAGATGTCAATGTGTAAATTGTAGCAGGAGGAACAAAAATAGGTTCCACTTAGTGCCATTTTGTGTGTTATATAATATTTGACTGCCCGCCAAAACTAATGTGTAATAATAGCTTGTTTGTTCCAAGCATTTAAACCAGTTCTGTATTATACAGTGCAGTTATGAGTCATAACAGCTAATCAATACCATCGTATTGATTTTCCAAGAAGTGCATCTGCAGCCTGACTTGGCTCATTAAAAGCTAAGTCGGGAGAAAATGGATCTGTAATATCTTGAGCATAATGCCACAGGATGTGGCATTAAATACAACTTTAATTTCTTCAAACTTGACTGCAATTTAACTTTTGCAGGCGCAAATCGCTTTTTCAAGATGTGCTTTGTTACTACGCCACAAGCTTCGACTGTATTTAAATGGTTTTGCTAAAATACCGGGGAGAGAAGAAACATATTTTTGTACTCTTAATGAGTTTCTGCTTTTTTCATTTTCCTCTCTATATTTCTAAGCTTGGACAAAGTCCATTTCTATAGTACCGGTAAAACGCTGTCACTTTCCAATTTTGTGCATTTCAGATAGGAGCAGCACTTTACAAACTGATGAGAAAAACATTTGGAGCTGGAAGTGGGCTTTGCTATGCCATGGTCCTATTCAAACACTAAACAAACACATTTGACACAAATCTTAATTTGTCATTCAGGTCAAGTTATGGCATGCAAAAATGTCACAATAAACCTAAAGCTGTGTTTATAGAACAAACTGCAACTTTTTTCAGCATTACCCATATATAATTTATCAAACCATGACAAAAATCTGACAAAACAGACGTTACCACTTTTTACCTGCCAAGAAGCTTTCATGAGTCACAGCATGGGAAAAAAATAAAACATTTACGGGAGTGATCAATCAACTGGAAGCCATATTTATCCCAGCAGCTCATTTAATTTGGTTAGTGAAGCCTTAAAGATCCACTGACGTGATTTTTCTACTATTCATCAAATTGCTCAAAATATATATATTTTATCATTTAAATATGTTAGTTTTTGCAAACAAAATGATAAATCACTTTAATTTTGCTTTAAAAGTGATTTTGAACTTCAAGCCGTGTTTAATCATGGGAAATCCGTTTACACCTGAACGCACCATCTGTGACGTAATGTCCAGAGTGAGAGGCAGAGGGCTCCAGTCTCTTCAATAGCGGACATTTTAAAACTTGACTAATTTATCAATCTAGGTGAAGATTTGAGCTATTTGTCTTCATTTTGGGAAGCAGAAAATAGTTTGGGTGATGGAACAAGAAACAACAGGATCTAATTTAGGTCTGATGCTGTATCAGACTGACCTTCATGTGGAGCTGCGCACACCGTGACAAGCTCAGAGCTCTGCCTCAACTCTGGACATTACATCACAGATGGTGCGTTCGGGTGTAAACGGATTTCCCACGATTAAACACAGCTTGAAGTTCAAAATCACTTTTAAAGCAAAATTAAAGTGATTTATCATTTTGTTTGCAAAAACTAACATATTTAAATGATAAAATATATATATTTTGAGCAATTTGATGAATAGTAGAAAAATCACGTCAGTGGATCTTTAAATTTTTTATCAATTATGCACAATCCAATGCAAAAACAAGCTTAGCCCAGCTCAATATGTTTAGAAAAGGTTAAAGAGGACAGTGCCGGAGCCAATCACAGTACTTGCTCAAAGTTCGGGATAAGGCCCAACTTAAACACTGAGGAACCTGAGTGTTGAAAATTGTATGCGACTGCTTAAGTAGCTCAGCAATACGACAGAGCTTAGGGCCACACTAAGATTTTTTTTTTACATTGCCTCGCTAAGAAAAAAAATTAAAGCCATAAAATTACAAGGATAAAGTCCTGGTATTACAAGAATAAAGTAAAATAAAGTCTTAATATTATGAGAATAAAGTAGTACGAGACTTTTTGTAGCTATCTTTTTTTTTCTTTCCATGAGTCGGATCCACAACGCAACCTGTCAATCAATCCAGTAGGCGTGTCAGCAAATGACCAATCCGAAGCTAAATGTTCCTTACCTGCAGAGCTGCTGCACAAGATGCTCAACAGTCTTCATTTTGAAACTGTTAAAATGCGGTAAACCCAGCTCTACTGTGTCGGAGTTCGGATAATATTACCACTTTATTCTGGTATTAAGACCAAAAAACATGCTTGTTAGGCTGATTGGTGACTCTAAATTGACCCTAGGTGTGAGTGTGAGAGTGGATGGTTGTTTGGTGTGAGTGAGACAGGTCCCTCTTGTAAATGAGTCCCCGTGACTCAACGAGGCTAGCCTGTATAAATAAAGGTTGAATGAATGAATGAATTATGCTGAGTTTTTATTCTTATAATATTATGAGTTTATTCTTGTAATTTTATGGCTTTATTCTCATAATACTACACAGTTATTCTTGTAATATTATGACTTTATTCTCATACATTTTCATTCTCGCAATACTAGGTCTTCATTCTCATAATTTTATGGCTTTTATTATATTTTTCTTAGCATGGCCATAAAGCTTCGTCGTACCGCAGGATGTGAGGAACTCTAAAACACCAGATGTCCAAAGTTTGAGTTCCGAGTAGCTCACACCTCGTTAAATGCAGAAGTCTCTTCAACATTTCTGTCTAAGTATAGACATCTACATAAGTTTCATTTTCACACCTGATTCTGTTGATTTCACCCTGAACATCTCCAGATGTTGCGATGTTACATCTTCTGCCTCCTGAGTCCTGTGTAATGAAAACTGAACTCCTGAACTGGTGAGTTGCTGTAAGAAAATACAGATATGGTGCACCAGTAGGTACTAGGCTGTGTTAATGGGTCCAAATTAGTAGCTTGAAGCTAATTATATTAGCATCACTGAGCTGAGCCATGCTTAGCAGTAATACTACAGTAATGGTTTTCTGTGAAATTGTTTTGCACTTAGAGTCAGAGAACATTACAGATAAATTACGTGTTGAAATAGATGCCTAATGTTTGTGCCTGTTGTAAATAACCACGAGTGAAAAGACAACACATCTTTATTCAACAAAACTCTGCTTTTTTAGCTTTTATTAAAGACATGATGTTGTCTAACTTGGAACTTATATTTTATTTTGTGTGTGCTTTATTTCTTTATTTAACATTATTCTGTTTGTCTTTTTTTCTATAGTTGCCTTTTATGCAGTCATAACAAAAACAGAAAAATCAAATCTAGAAAAATGGGATGGAAAATGAGGTATTTGGAAAATGAAAGAGCATTGCAATTTACCCTTATGACCCATTTTACTGACACCAGACTACAGGGATGACTTCATACCACACTGTAGATCATTTGTTTAAGCCCTGAGGCTTCAACTGTACGGGTGGATTTAAAACTCAATGAGTTATCTGGAAAGTCATGAAGGCGGTATTTTGAAAGTTATTTATGTACAAATATTTGTTTGAAATTGTTGTGTTGAAAAAAGAAATAACCCAACCGTCCTGTTGGTCAGAAAGGAGGAAAAAGTGAAATACATAGTCTGATCTTTATCAGAGTGTTTCATTAGCAATGGTCTCTGAGTTTTATTTATTTATTTATTAATAATCATACTCATTTGTTGGTATTGTTTGTCCATGCTGGTTTATCTCAGCCACAGGGTTCTGTCGATTAGACTGGCCTAAACTGTTAAACAGTTCATGACAACTTTTAACACAAATGAAAGAGCAGATAATAGTGGAGGAGGAAACAAGAAGTTGTAAAAAAAAAAAACTGCAAACATTTTTGACACTGCTGCTTCTGTTGGAGGTGTACGTGAGAAAGAAGACTGGTTACTGAATGATGGTTAATTATATTGTCAGAGAAAGATTATGCTGTAACAAAGAGTTTTAAATGAAGTTTTATGATTTGGTGGATTATAATATCTCATTAGTAATGTATAAAGCTTAAAACTACTTACTGCCTCCTAACGTTCAAATGTTTTTTGATAAGAGAAGGTCTTGTTATACTCTTAGGGGTACTGAGGTTTTTGTAAAACCTCAGTATAGAACCAGTTTGAAGAGCCGGACTGTTTCGATACAGGGAATTGATTTATGGAACACTTTAGATAACGATATTAAATTTGCTAGATCGATGCTTGTGTTTAAAAAGATGATCAAATCTAAGTTGTTAACAAAATATGAAAATCTTTAGTTAAATCCATTGTATTAGGAAACTTTCTAGTTGACTAACAAAGTTTTTTTTTTTTTTCATTCTATTACTTGAAAAACATTGCTTGAGTTGATTGTTTGGATTGAGTTTGCTTTTGTTACTTTGAAAAAAGGGGCAGATATTATAAGATTATTTCTTCTCTCTGCCACCTTTCATTTTATGTCTTTTACATTTTACAAGATACAAGATACAAGAGCTTTTATTAACATTGCACCAGGTACAACGTGATTATGTATACACAGTCATCCAGAAGAGGGGTAGAGGGGTACTGTATGTTTATACATTGTTTTTATTTTATATTGATGTAAAATGAATAAATTTAATTAAAAAAATAAAAATCATTGTACCGTCAAGTCATTTTTTAATGTATGTTAGCGTTTTTATTTAGTTTAGTTAATGAGACTTTCTGCACACTTATTGAAAAAAGATCTGCTATCTGCTGTGTTAATAATGTCTAATAGGTAGTTGCATCACATGTCCTCAAAACGTCTTGTGAATTTTCCGGGAATTTACCAGAAACTTACCAAATATCTACAGAGTGCTCCGAAGGACTGGACTGTATTATAAAGTGTGAAGCACAGCAGAATAAAATAATAATAAGTGCTATGTGTTGTCATCATTGTATGTCCTAGGGGTTGGATCGACTAGTCGACTAGTCGATTCTAGGACATTACATGTTTTTTTTTTTTTTTAACTTCATGCCGACTAGTTGCAGCCATGTGATTGTGTCACGTGTCACGTGATCAGCGGAGGAGGATATGCCCGATAATCAGTGTGCCAGTGACAGGGGAAAAGAGCCACTCGAGGAGGATTTTGTGCAACTTTTTGAGCCACATTTCCAGAGTGACAGGAGCACACTGCTCCACTGCTGCCGAAGAGGTCTGTGGTTGTTTTTTTTTTTCGTTACCTCAGATTCCCACCATGGCAAATCCGCTACGGTGGTGGGCCAGCAATCAGGACAGATTTCTGCATTTGGCAAAACTCAGAAGAAGGTATTTAGCTGTTCAGACAACCAGCACTCCCAGCGAGAGAATTTTCTCTCTTGCTGGGAATACAGTACCATTACGTAAAAATGGGAAAGCCATTATCCTACTCGTGTTGATGCTCTTGTTTTCTTACATGTAAATCAGGATCGAAAACCAAAAACTGTAAACGAGGAGACAATTGACAGCGGGTGAACTTTATTCAATCAACTGACGAATTAAATAAAACTAAACTAAAAACAGGGGGTGGCCCCTGTTTTTAGTTTAGTTTTTGATGTGCTGCACGTTTCTTTCACTTTTGCAGCATAATAATTTGGGTTTTCCTGTGACTTATTTGCAGTGGGATAAATGGTAGGAGCATAAATATACGCTCCCGTGTTTTGTTGTTCTTTTTTTTTTGTAAATAATAAATTACGTTTAATTTTTTGTGTGAATATGATATAGCGTCTTGAGTTTCTATAACGTCACAGCAACTAGTCAGCGTCGACTCGACTTTTATAATGTTGAAGTCGACTTTAAAAAATATGAAGTTGTGCAACCCCTAGTATGTTCCCATGTGCATATGTACAATGGCAAAATTAGTTCTCTGCATTTAACCCATTGCACCTGGGACACACCCAGGTGGGACAGTGGGCAGCTATATAGGCGCCCAGGGAGCTATTAGGAATTGGGTGTCTTGTTCAGAAACACCACAACATGTGGGAATGGCTGAATATTGAGCCTGGGACTTTTGGATACCGGGTCGGCTGCCCTACTTCTGCACCATGTTGGCCACCATGAGAAGAGAGTAACAAGCTTCATTACATTATACAACCCAGTCATCACAAACATTCTGTAGGCATCCCGTTGGTTTCCGGAAAATACCCGGTACAGTAGTCCCTTGTTTGTAGGGGGAACCGTAACCTGAAGACCTGAGATAATTGAAAAACTGTGAAGTAGGAATAGTACAAGTACAGTGATAAGTAGTAGTTTATTTTATATATA
>JBBPBX010001861.1:16592-96872 GCA_038048925.1 Garcialebias charrua | reverse complement strand
CAGGTGGCGTTCACGGCTCTCGGCCCACTCGCGGCGCTCGGTCCAGCTCAAAGCCCCAGGTGGCGTTCACGGCTCTCGGCCCACTCGCGGCGCTCGGTCCAGCTCAAAGCCCCAGGTGGCGTTCACGGCTCTCGGCTCTCTCGCGGCGCTCGGTCCAGCTCAAAGCCCCAGGTGGCGTTCACGGCTCTCGGCTCTCTCGCGGCGCTCGGTCCAGCTCAAAGCCCCAGGTGGCGTTTACGGCTCTCGGCTCTCTCGCGGCGTTCGGCCCAGCTCGAAACTCCAGGCGGTGTTCACGGCGCTCGGTCCACAAACTCCAGGCGGCGTTCACGGCGCTCGGCCCACGTGTACCACCGCGCTACCACTGTAGCGTGCTTTGTTGTATTCTTTCGCTGCAACAAAGCACCTCCAGCGTGCTAGCCCGTAGCTACGCTAGGCTAACTCTCGGCAAAAACTCACGGACACGTTGGCTTGTAGATTCATAATTCTGAATCGCATGTTCCAGTCCAATTTCCGCAGCTTTTTCAGCGCTCCTCTCTGCACATCCAGCGCAAAAAACTGCAAGTACAAGCTCTCCAAATACTCCTTTGGAGGTAGTACTGGCAGGAGCCCGACTAAAAACATCCACTCTGTTCAGCCGCCATCTTTTCCAATTACTAATGACTAATTACTACTGAAATGTGAGGAGACAGAGAGTATATTAGCTCAAGTGTGTTTTTGCTGCTCTTTTCATTCTGGGGGCTGTCTTCTGAAAGCCTGCAGTTTGGATATGGCACAAGTTTGTCCGGTGGGCTGCTCCGGCTGGGTGCTCCTTTCCCTCCCGGCGACTTTCCATAATTCCCCCTCCAGTAGCTTCATCAGGTCTTGACGTGGTGGAATCACCTGGACTGCAAAGCCTCGGTCATGCATATCCTTTGTAGCCTCTTGCGCTGTTTGATACAGGCGTTTTTCATTCTTATAGAAGACATGGAGCTTGGCTGGGTATGGAGTCTGAAACCGGATCTTCCTCTACCTCAGCACCCGCTTCGCTTCGTTGTATTCTTTGCAGCAGTTTAGAATTGCGGTAGGATAGTCGTGGTTGAAGTATACCCTCTGATTTTTGATGTAGATTTCCTTCTTCTCTCATGCTTTTCTCAGTATTTCCTCCTTTTGTAACAACCGTAATGGTACAGTGTCTCTTTAAGGTACTCTAGCATCGCTGAGGATGTCACACGCATGCGCCCACCGTCTCCCTGTCGAGAGCGTTGGAGAAACATGCTGAAGACGCACACATGGACTAGAAGGAACATGCTAGCTCTCTAATTGTAATAACGTTACGGGTTGGTTGGATGCTCTTTTACTTTATGTTCGTTTATATAACAGCCGTTCAACCGGGCTTGTAAGGTTGTTGAAGAGTTTGCTGATTAAAAGGACAACACTGTGGAATTCTCAGTACCAGTGTGGTTACTAATTATCTCCTCTCCATCCATAATTACAACCCAAACATTACAAATGGCGCCCGAACATTTTATCCTGGACCTCAGAAGACAGCATCAAATACCAGCTGACGATTAAACCGTTGTGGAGATTCTTTCTGGACGTCCGCCGCCATACCTCGCGGGAACAAACCAAACTAACCCAGAAGCATCGACGGAGCTACGAACGGAATCAGCAGCGTTGTTTTTGGAATATAATATGGTCCCCAGCCTCATCCCTTAAAGGTGGGGTGTGCAGTTTTTGAACACTCTGGGACTTAGAAATATTTTCAGCGCAGAAAAGCATTCTGCTCCCTCCCCTCAGAGCTATATATGGCTCAGAGGGGGAGCCGCAGTCCGTTCTCTGTTGAACTTGGGATCCGCCCCCTGCTGTGTGTCTGCTGGAGCGCTGCAAAGTTCTGTGATTATATGTTATAAAAACCTTTTAAAAATATTATAAAACCATGGAGCACTTGTCCAACAACAGAAAATCCAGCAGAAAACAGCAGAGGTTCACGAAGCAACGTTTGGACATGATTAATTCGCTCGTGATTTCCTCTTTCTGTCAGCGCAGCTCTGGAATGTCTGGAATGGAATGCTCCGCCTCCTCTACATGTCCGCTCGGAGCGCTGCAAAGTTCTGTGATTATATGATAATAAAACCTTTTAAAAATATTATAAAACCATGGAGCAGTTGTCCAACAACAGAAAATCCAGCAGAAATCAGCAGAGGTTCACGAAGCAACGTTTGGACATGATTAATTCGCTCGTGACTTCCTCATGTCTGTCAGCGTTCCTCATTCCTGTGAGTGGAGGATGAAGCGATCACTTGACTTTTTGCAAAAAAACAAAATAAAAGTCCAGCTCTGTGATGAAGAAGGGATATTTAATAAATTTGTGTCACATACAAAACAGTCCTGCATCGCTTTGCAATCCTTTGAATGAGAACGAGCCGCAACGCTGAGGCTGTGAGTGACAGGCGGGGGCGTGGGTTGGGGAGTGACAAACAACTCTGTTTTGATTGGCTGGTCATTGTCCTGGTCACTCTGTGTTTTCAGTGTTTTTATAAATGCTGATAGAGAAGCAAGGGAACTATAGTTTTTTTCAGAGATTACTTGGTCTAACATCAGTTTGTCAGTAGATAGTGACAGAGTGAAGAAATATGTTAAAAATATATTGTTTGAAAAGTTAGACTACATTACAATCTTACATACCCCACCTTTAACGGTGTTAACTTTGGATCAACTGCACTAACTGGATGTGAGTCAGAGCATGCTTTGTAATTGCTAAAAGTGCATGGGTGCGCAGCAGAGTGGAACGGAAAGCCCTTCGCAGTGGAGTGAAGCGGGAAAACCCCTCATCAGCTGAGCCACGCTAAAGAAAAAAAACTGCCTCTTCTAAACAGTCTTTGAAAGTCAGACTTTTTCACGGAACTCAGCTCTGCACCGGATCAAAGCTGCATGATTTTAAATTCCTCTGAGAAAATACTGAACTGAAGCTGAGTATTTGAAAAAAAAAATGAAAAAAAAAGAGAGAGACTGAACTGAAGCCATTTGTATTTGAATTAAAAAAAGACTGAACTGAAGCTGTGAGTATTTAAAAAAAAGAGAGAGACTGAACTGAAGCTGTAGGTATAAAAATAAAAAAAAGAAGACTGTTGAAAGTATTTCCTTGCTATACATTCTTGGGATTATTTTAATTATACAACTTTGGTTTCAGATAAGTGTGCATTATGGCTTCTCACCCTGACTTGACTGATCTGTGTGATGATATAGACTTTAGGTTGCTTCCAAATCAAAATATGACCAGACACAATACCTCTGACCTTGAACATAAAGTACAAAGTTTAAAAGCAGAGGTGGACATGCTTCAACAATGCCTGCTTGATTCTTTGGATCTCCAGAAAAATATTTTGGAGCATTGGACTCAACAAACAAAAACTGCCCCTAGAGTCCCAACTACTCAGGTTACTCAACCTTTTCCTCAAGCCTCATCTACTCCATATGTGTCTAATCTGCACACCAGAAAAAACGAGCAATACAACCCTGCACCCGACCACATTCGGTCCTCGAGGGATTCATCTCAGACCGATTCGGATTCACTAGAGTTAATTAATACCATCAGAGTCCTCACTGTTGCTTTACACCAAGCAAAATTAGAACCCTCTGTGTTCACTAATGATGGTGGTGTCCACCCAGAAGAATGGCTACAATCTATCAAGGCTTATAAGACCTCATTGGACTTAACAGACACACAGATTCTCAAAGAACTGCCACATTTCCTAGCTAAGGAACCAAGGAAGTGGTTTAGCGTCCTTAGCTCTCATGTATCTACTTGGACTGAATTCTGTGAACTTTTCAGAACTGTGTTCTTACCTACTGACAACCAGGAGAATGTTATGAGAGGTATTTTAGACAGTTTTCAGTACCCCGAAGAACCTCTCCCCACGTTTGTGACCCATATGCTCAGTGAGTTCAAAAAACTAAGGAGCCCTCCATCCGAGCAAGAACAGATTGACCTTATCTGTAAACATGCAGTAGAGAAATACAGGGTGGCACTGTATGGAACACCTGTCAGATCAGTAATGGATTTGGTGCTGCGTGCCCATGAACTGCATTCTGTTCTTGGCACCAACCTGCGGCAGACGTCAAGAGTCCGAGGGAAAAATAGAACTGATGGTGGAACCTATTGCTTTAGATGTTCCATGCCTGGCGTTACATCCCGCACATGCCCGAACTGTTCCACTGAGTACGAAGGAGCTCGACATTCCACGAGACCTATGAGAGAGCGTCCACAAACTCCACCTGCGGAACCAGAAAGCGCTGACGCGACGAGAGAAACCAATCCTGCGGGTAGGAGACAGGGAAACTTCAGGGGGGGAGAGTTTTTCACAGGGCCAACCCTCCCCCCAGTCAGTAACTCCGCCCTCATTGCCTGTGTCAAGCCCAAGTTCACCACCCATGCTCAATCATGTTGAAGATGGAACTTCACAATCACCTTGGAACACCCCTTTCAGAGTTAAAGTGAACTTCAAAGGAACAGCTCTGGAGGCCACATTAGACACAGGTGCGTCACTTTCAGCAGTAAATGCAGACTTGATTCCCGAAAAGACCCAAAACGTCTCGTTAAAGAATCAATGGCACTCCCCTCCCATAAGACTGGCCAACAGCACGGACTGCAATCCGTTAGGAGTAACCTGGTTGACCATTGGATTTATGGGCAAGTCAATCTACCAACGATTTGTGATAGTACAAGACCTATCATCTCCCTTGGTCCTTGGGATGGACTTCATGACTCGCACGTCGTTAACAATTCATGTACCAACCAGAACAGTAATTATGGATAACAATCCCCCATTTCTGGATGAACCATGTGAAAATGACTTTGTGGAGACTGACCTTGAGTGTGGGACGATGACTCTACAGAACACTCCAACACTATCACTTAACGAGAAAGTCGAAGAAGCTAACTTGAGTGCTACAGAAAAAGCAAGACTGTTGAAGTTGTTGGACAACTACAGTATTCTGTTTGATGGTCACCTAGGCCGCACTTCTCTGGCAGAACATGTCATTATCACTGGGGATGCAAAACCAATTAACCTACCACCTTACCGCTCCTCACCAGCAAAAAAACAAATCATTGAAGAACAAATACAAAAGATGCTGAAGGATGACATCATTGAACCAGCGTCTGGACCATGGGCGGCTCCCGTGGTCATTGTGAACAAACCCCCTCGTGAACCACGGTTTTGTGTTGACTTCCGAGGTCTAAATCAACTGACTGTGAAGGACTCTTACCCACTCCCACGAGTGGATGAATCATTGGACTTTTTGGCAAGAGGAAAGTTTCTGACAACATTAGACCTTGCTCGAGGTTACTGGCAAGTCCCCATCGCTGAACAAGCTAAATCAAAGACCGCATTCATCACGCATTCTGGCCTGTTTCAGTTCAAGGTTGAACAGATTAAGAAGTATTAATGTTTTTTGACTAAATGTTTATCAATTTTTAAGAATTAATGCTTAATGCAACACTTGTGAGAAAAAACATTTTAGTTCAAGATGTTTCATTAAAGTCTTGAAGTGGGGGGGTTTGTGTGGCTTTGCTTCAAAAGGTCCAGGGTTTCTTTGAAAGATAAGGGCCCAATCCTTCTCGAAAAACTGGTCTTTGATGGAATGAATGCATATCACCCATCTCACTTCAAGTCTTGCAGTTCTTCTGAAAGGGAGTTAGGCAAATAAATAGTTTGTAGGGATGTTGATGAGCACAGCTCAGCAATTGGGGGCGAACTGACCTTGTAGCTGATAGATGAAACAGAAAATCTTTTGGCAAGTGCCTGGTACTGTCTTGAGGAGCAAGGTTTGATTGAAAACATATTTGATGGGAGTGAATGAAGTCATACTCCACAAAGGTATAAAATGAGTTCTGTTCAGATAAACATTGGAGTCTACCGTGGGTTTTTGATCCAAACGCCCGGTGTGCGCATTGATGACTTTTCTCTCGCCGAGAACAGAGCGGCTCCCCTGTTCAAAGTGTCAAAAGGTGAGGAAATACTGTAACTTGTTACACGTCAATGTTTTGAGATTGTGTGTATTTTAAGTTTTACTGTGGCGAGATTAAACAGACACTTTTAAATCTTAGCAGGAAACTTGTGTGCAGTCAGTACTGTGGCAGATTTAACTGACAATTATTTCTAGCAGGAGGACTGTTTGTATGTTTGAACATGTATGTTTTTACTTTTTCTGTCACAAGACTTCTTTAATAAATATTCATTATTTTTAATTAAGTCTGTTTGTTTTCTTCCAAACCAGTGAGTGTGCCCACCTTTCAAGAATCCAAAAAGATGATGAAACATTAACCATTTGGGTTGATCTGAAATTTCATAAAACAAAGGTCCTCCCTTTTGGCTTATGTAATGCCCCTGCGACTTTTCAACGACTCATGAACAATGTCCTGGCTGGCCTGATTTATAAGTCATGTACAGTGTATTTAGATGATATTGTTGTCGCATCACCAACTTTTGAGCAGCATCTACTTGACTTAGAGGAGGTCCTTAACAGGCTTAAATCTGCTAACCTCTCATTGAAACTGAGCAAATGTCAATTTTGCCTTACAGAACTCACCTTCCTCGGCTACCGAGTCACACCATCCGGTATTCACCCTGACCCCGACAAGGTAAGAGCCGTGACCGAATTTAAAGTACCAACCACGACAAAACAGGTGCGACAGTTCCTTGGCTTAACAAGCTACTATCGTCGCTTTGTACGGGACTATGCCAGCCACGCAGAGCCACTCTTCGCCCTCACAAAAAAAGATGTGCCGTTCGACTGGAGCGACAGGTGCCAAGCAGCTGTCGACTTCCTAAAACAATCCATAACTTCAGCACCAGTACTGAAGTTTCCAGATTTTACGAGTCCCTTCTTTATTCATACCGATGCATGTGATGCGGGACTTGGGGCAGCATTGATGCAGAAGGAGGAGAACGGACAAGATGTAGCTGTGGCTTTTGCTAGCCGCGCGCTACATAAGTCAGAAAAGCCCTATTCAACGCCAGAAAAAGAATGTCTGGCTGTTATCTGGGCATTGGAACACTTCCGACCTTATGTTGAAGGTCTACATGTAACTATTTTCACTGACCACAGCAGTCTCAAATGGTTGATGTCTCGACCCAATCCCTCTGGTAGACTTGCCAGATGGTCACTTCGCCTTCAGGACTTTGACTTCAGCATCATCCACAAACCTGGAGAACGTAATAAAGTGCCTGATGCCCTTTCACGTAATCCCCTCCCAGATGTGGATGCACCAATAGATCTTCTTCCTTCCTATGCCACGATTGGAAGCATGGATCTTCGTGCTCTGCCTCCTGTAATTGTGTCAGACCGTCCTCATGTTCGCCAGCTACAACTGGAGGACCCAGTCACAAGCACCTTGCTCCAGCAACTCGAAAACGACCAACCGAGGGAAGAGGATAACCAAGATCTGCAAAACTACACTGTGCAAGATGGACTATTATATTTTATGGATCCAAAAACAAAGTGTGGTCTTCACCCACTTAAGCAGATTAAACTTTTTGCCCCAACTGCACTCCGTAGTTATTTGCTCAAGTATTATCATGATCACCCTACAGCTGGACACCTGGGCATCGCAAAAACTCTGGCACGCTTGCGTCTCAGATTCTTCTGGCCAAACATGAACACTGACGTAAAGAAATATGTAATGTCATGTGGGGCATGCCAAGTCACTAAACCTACCCAAAGAAAACCAGCAGGCCTAATGGTCCCAATCCAACCACAAAGACCGTGGGAGTACACAGGTGTGGACTACATTGGCCCACTACCCCGCACACAAAGGGGAAATGCGTATATCCTTGTTTTTGTGGACTATTTCTCCAAATGGATTGAAGTGAACGCTGTGAGGGAAGCAACAGCTCAAGTTGCTGCTAATAAGTTCATCACTGACATATTTGCCAGACATGGTTCTCCGTCCTACCTTATTTCAGACAGGGGAACGCCTTTCATCAGTGAACTGTTTGAAAATGTTGTGGCGACACTTGGGACTGAGCACAGACTGACAACGGCTTACCATCCTCAAACCAATGCAACTGAACGGGTAAATCGCACATTGAAAACAGCTATTAGAGCATATATTGGGGACAAACACACTTCCTGGGACAAATATCTTCCTCAGATCTGTTTCGCACTACGTACAGCACCTCATGAGAGTACAGGCCTGAGCCCAGCAATGATGCTCTATGGACGAGAGTTGGACACCCCCTTGGACCTCATCACACAACCGTCGTGGGAAGGAATGGACGATCCTGAGACGTCTTGCTCAGATCACCTGAGGGCTTCGATCCAAGATGCTCATGACCATGCTAGTACGGTTCTAGCAGAAAGCCATACAAGGCGAAAACATTACTACGACCTAAGAAGACGCCCGGTCTCTTTTAAAGTTGGAGATTTGGTCAGAGCAAAATCACACCCAAAGTCGGATGCATCATCTAACTTTTCAGCAAAACTGGCACCCCTTTTCACGGGTCCCTATCGTATCTACAAGAAGATGTCCGATGTGAACTATTGCCTAACCAATGTGGACACCGGAGAGAAAGCAGGAGTTTTCCACGTCGCAAACCTTCAACCATTCTACACCTGGGCTACGGCTTCACCTAACAAACAATCAAAGCAAACGACGTCGGCAGATTTGGATTCCAGCTTACCAGACAACCGTTGGGCCCCTTTTCCTTTGGACCCAGAGCTTGACAGTGAGGCCTTGGACGATGCAAGTGTCTCTGACGACGTCCCAACTGAAACTGATTTTGACTACACTGACTCTGTTTTACCCTTAGTAGACCAAAACACTGTCCAAGACACTGACACTACTTTGGTGACAGATGTTAACACTTCGCTCCCTACAGACAATGAGGGTGCTGTTGGTGTTTCCTATAACTTCAGACAAAGACATGTGCCGAGGGTCACCGCTGACTGGTCAGTCCATAGGTGGACCAACCCTTTTCATACCACCAGGTTAGACCTGAAGTGACCTTATTTGCATTTTATGTCACTCTGTGTTCATTGATGTTAGGTGACTATTACCTATGTTTTGTAAGAGCCATGTCTAAATGTTTTTCACGTATTATACTAGTAGTTCTGGCATTTAAAAAAAAAAGTGCAAAATAGGAATTCCAAGGTTGTAGTTGTCCGGACTGCCCTGTTTTCATTTCACGGTTGTCATCCAAACAAATGTTTCTTTTGTTAGAAACTGTCATGTATGCCAGTTTTACAATATTGTGCTGCATATTCTCCGTTAAATTTTTTAACAGCTTATCCATGTATGGAAGTTTGTTAATTACTGACTGTACCTTTGCTGTGTTCGGCTGAGGGCAGCCTTTTTTTCGGCGGGGGGGAATATGTAACAACCGTAATTGTGCACTGTCTCTTTAAGACACTCTAGTATCACTGATGATGTCACGCATGCGCCCACCGTCTCCCTGTAGAGAGCGTTGGAGAAACGTGCTGATGACACACACATGGACTAGCTCTCTATGGTAATAACGTTACGGGTTGTTTGGATGCTATTTCATTTTGTTTGTTTATATAACGGCCGTTCAACCGGGCTTGTAAGGTTGTTGAAGATGTTTGCTGATTAAAAGGACAACACTGTGGAATTCTCAGTACCAGTGTGGTTACTAATTTCCTCCTCTCCATCCATAATTTCAACCCAAAACGTTACACAATGAAATTGCAAACGGATTTAATCAATACTTCGTGAATGTTGGATCAAGCCTGCAGATGAAATACCTAAGGTAAATAATACAGTGAACCATTCAATTATTAGCTGTGTAAATAGCATTTATCTTAAGGAAATTGACAAAGAAGAAATAATGTAGTTAAAACATTTTCAGACAAGAGATCAAAAGGGTTGATATGGACATGAAGCTTGTGAAGGATATGAGTCATATTATTGAGCCATTTGCATATACTGGTATATGTAATTTATCATTTTAAACAGGAAATTTTCCAGAAAATATGAAAATAGCCAAAGTAATACCTCTTTTTAAAGATGGTTGGTGATAAAGGTATATTTAACAATTATAGACCAATATCCCTATTGCCAAAATTAGGACAAAGATAGCTAAATCTAATGCAGTATTATAAAGTCAGGAACTTGTTAAATGACAAAGCTCTGTATTTGATGTATAATACAATTATTGTTCCACACTTGATTTATTGTACTGTTGTTTGTGGTAAAGCTTGTAAAACATTTACAAAGCCTATTTTTTTGCTACAAAAAAGAGCTGTAAGAATAATCACTGGAAAACATTACAGTATTGTCACCCTTCTAACACATTATTTGATCAACTGAAATTTTTGAAGTTCCATGACTTGGTGGATCCTGGACGCCTCCCTGGTGAGGTGTTCCTGGCACGTCCCACCGGGAGGAGACCCAGGACACGCTGGAGGGACTATGTTTCTCGGCTGGCCTGGGAACGCCTTGGGATTCCCCCGGAGGAGCTGCTCCAAGTGGCTGGGGAGAGGGAAGTCTGGGCCTCCCTACTTAGGCTGCTACCCCCGCGACCCGACCCCGGATAAGCGGAAGACAATGGATGGATGGATGGACGGACGGACGTGGTGGATCATAATATTTTATTAGTTATGTATAGAGCTCATAAAAATGAATTGCCTGTAAATATCCAAATGTGTTTTGTTAAACGGCGAATCTGTTATAATCTCAAGGGAATAGAGATATTTGTTAAACCAAAATATAGAACCAGTTTGAAGGGTTGGTCAACCTCAATTCAAGAAATTGGATTGTGGAACGGTTTGGAGACTGAAGTTAAAAATGCAAAAACAATGATTACATTTAAGAAAATGAGCAAAACTGGACTAATGCAAAAATATAAATGAAATACTGTTATGTATGTTGCTTTGTAGTTTGATAATTATGGTGAATTTTTTATTTTTATTTTTTAAGTTACTTAAAGATGATTGTTGTTTGATTTGAATTATTGTAAGAGGGGGCAGATAAAATAAGATTTTTTTTTCTTCTTACCCCGAATTTACACTGCTTGCGTTCCGTTTCCGCCCCGCTCCGCAGGTCGCAGCTCAGCAGGTCCAATTTCCACTGCCTCCGCTCAGCTCAGGTCCGCCTGGATGCGCCGCTCTGAGACGCATGCGCGGGAATTGCGAGGTCGCGCGATAAATCAAGTGATAAATAAGTAAGTCAGAACAAAACAATTCATTCGGTGGAAGGAGAACAACAGTAGAGACTGCTGCCTTGATCTTCTCTCGTAAATGAGCTACAGGACATGGTTTGAGCAACAGGAAGTGATGTTTACATTTCAGAATAAAATACTTTATTTATTTATTGTATTGCGTTTGTAGGCGTAGTCATAAATATAATAGTTTAGTCATAGAATAGTCATAAATGATAGTTTGACAGCATTTTTGTATAAATAAATCCGTATAGAGCTAGGATTAGTCCGCCCGTGGTGATTTTATTTTGAAAATACTGATGTTGTGCTCGTTCCTTTTCCTGTTGGTGCGGACAGACAAGTTAACAGACAAGTTAAGGGTCTTCTATTAACTTTTCTGCAGGCACAAAAATTGACTCCGGCACAGCTCCGGTGTCCCGCAGAAATAGGATTATTTCTAATTTTGACGGAGTGCCGTCCGCTCTCCGCAGCTCACCGCCGCCGTGCGGAGCCAGTGTAAATTCTCTCATTGATTATAATGGGTGCGTATTTGCTGCGGAGGTCGGACCGGAGCGGGGCGGAAACGGAACGCAAGCAGTGTAAATTCGGGGTTACTGCTACCCTTCATTTTATTTGTGTTGTATGAACTTACTTTGTTATATAGTTTTGTGTTATATTTTAAAAATGAATAAATTTGAGTAAAAAATATATATAAAAATCAAATGTTTGGTAATAAATGTACAAAGAAAAAAACATTACTGAAAGGAATGCGTTATTTTATATGAGATTAAAAAAAGACAAAACAAAGGTTAATATTCAGTTAAACAACTGCTTTTCTCTGATGTGGATCCCCATGTGTTGGTTTAAAGATGACTTCCGTCCAAACCTTTGTCCACAAAGATCACAAACAAATGCTTTCTGTCCTGTGTGAACTATCATGTGTTTGTTTAAATCTGACTTACATCCAGACCTGTGTCCACAAAGATCACACACAAATGCTTTCTGTCCTGTGTGAACTATCATGTGTTTGTTTAAATCTGACTTACATCCAGACCTGTGTCCACAAAGATCACACACAAATGCTTTCTGTCCTGTGTGAACTATCATGTGTTTGTTTAAATCTGACTTACATCCAAACCTGTGTCCACAAAGATCACAAACAAATGCTTTCTGTCCTGTGTGAACTATCATGTGTGAGTTTAAATGTGACTTCCGTCCAAACCTTTGTCCACAAAGATCACAAACAAATGCTTTCTGTCCTGTGTGAACTATCATGTGTGTGTTTAAATGTGACTTATATCCAAACCTTTGTCCACAAAGATCACAAACAAATGCTTTCTGTCCTGTGTGAACTATCATGTGTGTGTTTAAAGTTGACTTCCGTCCAAACCTTTGTCCACAAAGATCACAAACAAATGCTTTCTGTCCTGTGTGAACTATCATGTGTGTGTTTAAAGTTGACTTCTGTCCAAACCTTTGTCCACAAAGATCACAAACAAATGCTTTCTGTCCTGTGTGAACTATCATGTGTTTGTTTAAATTTGACTTCTGTCCAAACCTTTGTCCACAAAGATCACAAACAAATGCTTTCTGTCCTGTGTGAACTATCATGTGTTTGTTTAAATATGACTTCTGTCCAAACCTTTGTCCACAAAGATCACAAACAAATGCTTTCTGTCCTGTGTGAACTATCATGTGTGTGTTTAAATGTTGACTTCTGTCCAAACCTTTGTCCACAAAGATCACAAACAAATGCTTTCTGTCCTGTGTGAACTATCATGTGTGTGTTTAAATTGACTTCTGTCCAAACCTTTGTCCACAAAGATCACAAACAAATGCTTTCTGTCCTGTGTGAACTATCATGTGTGTGTTTAAATGTGACTTCTGTCCAAACCTTTGTCCACAAAGATCACAAACAAATGCTTTCTGTCCTGTGTGAACTATCATGTGTGTGTTTAAATGTGACTTCTGTCCAAACCTTTGTCCACAAAGATCACAAACAAATGCTTTCTGTCCTGTGTGAACTATCATGTGTTTGTTTAAATGTGACTTCTGTCCAAACCTTTGTCCACAAAGATCACAAACAAATGCTTTCTGTCCTGTGTGAACTATCATGTGTTTGTTTAAATATGACTTATGTCCAAACCTTTGTCCACAAAGATCACAAACAAATGCTTTCTGTCCTGTGTGAACTATCATGTGTTTGTTTAAATATGACTTATGTCCAAACCTTTGTCCACAAAGATCACAAACAAATGCTTTCTGTCCTGTGTGAACTATCATGTGTGTGTTTAAAGTTGACTTCCGTCCAAACCTTTGTCCACAAATATCACAAACAAATGCTTTCTGTCCTGTGTGAACTATCATGTGTGTGTTTAAAGATGACTTCTGTCCAAACCTTTGTCCACAAATATCACAAACACATGCTTTCTGTCCTGTGTGAACTATCATGTGTTTGTTTAGATAACCCTTTCTGTTAAATCTTTTTCCACAGTCTTTACAACTAAATGAGGTCTGTCTTGACTGTCTTTTCTCGACTGAGCCTCCAGTTTTCTTCACTTCAACACATTCCTTGACAACCAAACAACTTGAAGACGTCACTGACTGACTCGTCTTGTGAAATTGTTTCCCATGCTCAGTGAAGCTGCAAGATTTGTTGACAGTGTTTACGCCTGACTCAGGAGCTCTGCTCTTCTTCCAGTCTTTGTCACCGTCTTCAGGTTCTGACCCAGAGTCTGATAAGTCTTTTAGCTGAGAGTCAGAGTCATTCACATCATCACCTTCATCATCCTCACTGACTTCAGTCTCTGAAGAGCTGCAATCATCTCCATAAGTATTTAGATCTGGGTTCCTGGTAGTCTCTGCTCCTCCACAGTCCTCTCCACCAGTTGATGCTTTCATCTGGTCAGCTGAACTGCTGGTTGGAAGATCTTCCTCTTTTACTTGGTGCTGATGAAGCTGTAAAAATAGACGTTTCTCTTCATCTTCCTCACTCTTCAAAGGAACAGCAGTGAATGCAAACCCGGGGTCATCAGTCTCTGTTTTCACACAAAACTGCTCTCCCTCTTGACTGGTCCACAGTTCCTCATCTTCCTCCTTTATGTTGAGGGTCTCTGGATCCTGTTGATCCACCCCAAGCATCTGTACTTCAGGAGCTTCTTTAATCAGAACCATTTGCTGAACATCTGCAGGGACCACAAAAAACGTGAAAATCAGGCACAATTATATCTTTAAATTTACACATACAGCGATGCTTGAAAGTTTGTGAAGCCTTTAAAACTTTTTAAATTTCTGCATAAAAATGACCTAAAACATCATCAGATTTTCCACACAAGTCCTAAAATTAGATAAAGAGAAACCAGTTAAACAAATGAGACAAAATATTATACTTGGTCATTTATTGAGGAAAATGATCCAATATTACATGATTTTTCCTGAGATTTGTCAAGCTGTTTTATCAGTAATGCACAAAAATAAATTAAATATTGACGAGAGCATGTAGTGTTCACATGAACTAAGTTTGAATTTATATTCATCCATAGGCATCGTGAGACAAACTGCCTCAATGGGCTCTTTGCACCTACGGCGCTGACGTCACATCCGCCTGAGCGGATGCGGCTCGCTAGCTTCCGCTTTGAGGAACTTAGACAGCTAGAAAAGAGAAACTCGCGTTTCAGAAGCAAGTTAAACATTATCACGAACACTGTTGTGTCCCTAAGCATGCTGATGTAATGGTCTTTTAAGTTTCCACGGACTTTTTCTTTCGGATTTTTTTTTTTTTTTTCGGATTCTTTTAATTTTCCACGGAGGATCCTCCAGACAGAAAATTGCACGTCTGCGAGTTCACATTGAGCGTGCAATCCGAAGGGATTGCATATATACACATGTATGTGTATATACACATATATATTATGTGTATATACACATGTATGTGAATATAAACATATATATTATGTGTATATGCACATGTGTACATACACACAGCATATATTATGTGTATATTCACATATATACGTGCATACATATATATTGTGTATATATACACATGTGTGTATATAAACATATATATTATGTGTATATACACATATATTGTGTATACACAATATATATTGTGTATATACACAATATAAATGTGTATACACATATATTATGTGTATATATACAGATGTAAGTGTATAATACATATATTGTGTATATACACAATATATATTGTGTATATACACAATATAAATGTGTATACACATATATTATGTGTATACACATATATTATGTGTATATATACAGATGTAAGTGCATATACACATATATTATGTGCATATACACATAATATGTGTATACATATATTATGTGTATATATGCATAACATTGTTGATAGCGTGATATCAACAATTGATATCCCACTATCAATTGTTTGAAGTATTAATGAACTTACCCTGATGCATGCTCCAGGTAGAAAAATATATAAAAAAAATAAAAAAAAAAGCTAAGTCTGGTCCTCTGGACATTCAAAAAACAAATACTGTAGACAGGTTTTTTTTTTTGTTGCTTTTTTGAATGTCCAGAGGACCAGACTTAGCTTTTTTACATATTTAATGAACTTTTTACAGTGGCTTGCCTGGTTAATTATCAAAATAAACCTCGTCAGTGCATGGGCTAAGGGAAAGAATTTCTGATGGACATTGTCCACACGAAATTAGTTCTCACAGAAGCATTTAAATGTATTTTTATTGTTATGAACTGATTGCATGTTATCAAATTTCATGAATAAATGTGAAGACAAATAAACATTTCTTGTTTTTCACATTTCACTTGCTTTTATGAAAAAACACGGGCAAGCTAAACAAACTAAATTACAGGCCAGAGCTGACCTTAGTGCAACTTGAAATTCATTTATTTTGTGTAAAACAAATCAGAACAAACAAATTCTTCAAATGATAAATTGTAATAAAACAAAGTGTCTTTTTTTTTCTTTTGAATTTCATAGTATCTACAGCACACAACCTATTCAAAAACATAAAATAGAAGTGATCACAGTTCTGTCTGATTATTTTTTGATCTTCCATCCAGTCGCTGCCAGACACTCTCGGTTGGTGACAGATGATGTGTCCAAATCGCAGTACAGTATACCTCTGCCACTCGAAGCAGACAGGTCAGGAAGAGAGCCAGTCATTCCTCTGAAGAGGGTATCCGTACTCCTTTGAATAAAACATCACACAGATGTATTTAACTCGGGGCTAAAATATATGTATGGTAGCAAGACATGAAAATGATATATTGCCAGTATTATTTACCGTAATCCTCCTTTACACAGTCGACCCAGGCCACCATCTTGCCAACTGGACCTGGTTTTGCACCCTGTGAAATCCAGAACCAGCCACACAGGAACAACTGCACGTCACCATTACAACAGGAACGGAATCTCTTGAGGACTACCTGTTGACAGATCATATTACACATTTTGTTAAGGTTTTCTTTCAAACTGTTGGCATGAAATGGAGTGCCCTCCTTAAAACAGTGAAAAATACTATGATCAAATGGAACTCATGTTTACAGCACGGGAAGTCATTTACAGTCATCAACAAATTAGCATATGCTTTATGATGGGGCTGGTTTGTGAGATTGATCAGTATACCAATATTCTAATCTTAGATGTCGTGTTTTCACAGCTGCAAGCAAAATCATTAACAGAAATAAAGACTTGAAAACCTCAGTCATTTTTATTACAAAAATAAATGAAATTAAAAAAAAATATTTAGTAAATTAAGCTATTGAAATTAATGAACTTTTGTGAATACTACATTTGTTGAATATGACTGTACATTAGGAGAGGTGCTCTCATCTTTTTAGGAATGTTTCACATCTAAAATAGTTTAGTAAATGAAACTTTATACATCAGCTTTCAAGATATAAAGATTACAAACTGCTTCACAATCAACATTAAAACAAAACATGTGGAACTAGTCTTGCTTTTAATGTTATGATGAAAAAAATGTCCTGATAAAATGAGGAGGGGGCTGTAAACACTGTCCCATTTGAGCTCTTAACAAAATGCATGCAAAAAAATAAATAAATAAAATAACACGGAACCCATGGAACATGTCCATATAATAAATTTGAACCAGAACAGTCAGCTGTACTTTTAAACTATGAGGTTTGTCGTGTTTCTTTATGGATCTGAAGCTAAAAGAACCACAACCTGTCCTGTTACCTCGTCTCTGTTTGACACTATCAACAGCAAAAAAGCAATATATACTGAACACAAATAGAAATTATTAGGTTAAACATTGTCCGATTGAATAACTGAGAATGTTCAGGTACTTTATTGGTACATATTTATACTAAAATCACCGGTAAAAATGCCTGCTAGCATTAGCTAAAGCTAACGTTAGCCACACAATCGAAGCAAAGTAAAACTCACCTTCGTGTTTGTGGATGTAAGACGAGGCATACATCTTAAAGCCTTTCTCTAATTTAGTCGTTGGAGCTTTGGATGAGACTTACAAATGCGATTAACATCGTTAATAGTCAGCTTGGGCAAGCCCTGCAAACACGAACACCTCGAATAAAACGCCATGTTCAACAGACCGGAAGTGAGTGAACCGCATTGACCGGAACACGGAAGTTGACGTGCAAAGAGCCCATTGAACGCCTTTTTGAATTTATTCTCCTTAAGGCTTTGCACATTTTTCTCCTTCAGTGTCTGATTCATTCATTCATTCAACCTTTATTTAGTCAGGTAAATCTTTTGAACCTCATGGGCTAATTTACGAAAGCGACCTGCTAAAACTAAAGATGAGTCTGATGAGTAAACTCTAATTCAGCATTACTGCTGCTGTTGTCCTGCAGACTTTGTGGTATTTCAGCTTGTTATGTATTAAAACATTCAGCTCATGCAGGAGATGCCATGACATTTGGTTTATGTAACTTACTTTTTTTTTCAAATATTTTACTTTTTTCTCAAATATCTCCACAAAACAGCATTAAACTCTCTGAACTTTCTTGTCTCTGAAATTACTTCATAAACGCTGTTCTCTGAAATCTGCTTCAGCTGATTTTATCTGCAGCTTTTAGCTAAACATTTGGATAATTTTTAGCTTTCAGTGCTGTTTTCAGCTAGCCTTCCACCTTTTAACTTCCACATTGTTTAGCCTTTTTAGCATTTACCTTTTATTTTACTTTGAACACAGGGTTTGAACACAGCCAGTCTTTTAGCATAGTACTATTTAGTTTTTTTGTGATTTTCTCGTATATTACTGCTTTTAGCTTGTATTATTATTCTTTTAGATTTGGTTAGTCTTTCAGTACTTTTGGCTTGGGTACATTTTAATAATAATAATAATAATAATGAATTTAATTTACAACACTTTTCATTAACAAAAATCTCAAAGTGCTACAAAGTGCAACAAAAATCAAAGATCAAATAAAAACAAGTGATAAAATCAAGTAAAATCAATGATAATATCAACTAAGATCAAAGATAAAATCATGTGGAGGCAGAGTAGGCTCGCTTAAAAAGAAAGGTCTTTAAGCCTTGTTTAAAGTCAACCAGTGACTGTGGAGCTCTCAGGTAGTCAGGGAGGGAGTTCCATAGGCGGGGGGCAGCCACACAGAATGCCCGGTCTCCCATGGTCCTTAATTTGGTTCGTGGAATGTGAAGGAGATTACTGTTCTGTGATCGTAGAGACCGGGTGGATGAATATGGTGCAAGAATGTCCTTTAGATAATCAGGTGAAGTTCCGTGTAAATATTGGTGTGTAATGAGAGCAGTTTTGTACTGAATTCTGTAGGTGACAGTGTTTATTTTGTATATTACTGCTTTTAATCTTTTGGCATAGGTGCTATTTAGCCTTTTTAACTTTAGCTTGTATTTTGCTTTCTTTAGCCATTCTTTTTGGTACTTTCGGCTTCTACTTAGTATTTAGCATTTTTAGCTTGTATTTTGTTTTTGCATCTTTCAGCTAGTCTTTTGACATTTAGGTACTATTAGCTTTTTTAGCATTTGTATGTTACTGCTTTTAGATTTTAGCTCATCTTTTGGGTTCTAGGTACTATTTAGTCTTTTTTAAGCTTTAGCTTTTATTTTGCTTCCTTTAGATATTCATTTTTTTTTTTGTTCTACATAGTGTTTAGCTTTTTTATTTTATTTTTTGCTTGTATTTTGTATTTTGCTTCTTTTACTTTTTAGCTCATGTTTTCCTTTACTAGAGTTCAGCTTTTTGCTAAATTGAGTTTCTAACTAGCTTTGACATTTTTAGCATTTAGCTAAGTTTTTGTTACCTTTAGCTAGCATTTTCCCAATTTTATTTAGCTTTTTCTTAATTTTAGATAGCCTTTAGACAATCTGTTATAATTAGCTTTTTGACACTTTTAGCTGGCATCTTGCTACTTTATACATTTCCTTTAACAGAAAATGCAGTTTCTCCCATTTTCATTGCTTATGAAAATGTTTGCATAGTTTTAATCTTTGATGTGTTGTGTTGTGTTGGAAAACACTCTACTGGTAATTCATCTCCTTATTTATTCCCATCTTTATTTATTTAGTAGTTTTGGTTTTACCTAGTTTACCTTGTTTTTCCTCAGCTACCTCGTCTTTTTGGGACGTTTCAGCTGATATCATGCAGCTGTAACTCAGCAGCTCTGAGGTCGCCTGTCCCCGGAGGACTCGTCTCCACTCAACAGCTGAAACACGGCGGTGTCTTTGACCAGCACGGTCAGGTAGCACATGGAGAAAGTGAGGCAGTGCATGCAGTTCTCGTTGTGTGGAGCTGCTCCTCAAGCCCCCACCATGCTTTCACACACACACTTTAAATTTCACGCCGGCCTTTATGGAACTACTCAAAGTCTAATCCATCTCTTGACCCGGCCATCCAGAACTTCCAAACTCTTTCTTGATCCCTCTTTCATTTCCATGCTTCTTCCCTCTAAGCCTTTTCCGACTACAAAATTAGCCCTGAGGCTTCAGCTGACATAAAAATTTCCTTGAAGCTGCAGTGAGTTTAGCACACGCAGCTGTTTCTGAGTTTATGATACTCGAGTCATGAAAACCAGTTTGGTTCTTGAGTCCGAACCAGTGAAAACTATTCATTTTTCATTTAACACACCCTGTGGTGCATGTTGGCTCCTAATAAATGGATGTGAGGCCTTAGATGTATAAACTAATGGGACTTGGACACTCTCTCTATACTCTCATCGGTTCTGCACCAGTTAAGGGCCTGCCCTTGCCGGTTCCCACCCCACACTCAGCCCGCTTTATGGGACCATCTTGTTCGTTGTTCCAAGCAAACTGCTCCGAGGTGAACATTTGTGAGATGAAGTGATCCAAGACTTTAAAAAAAATCCTCACTGCTGGATCTGTTCTGATAAACAGCCAAACTACACAAGATGGCCCCGACCACTCAGTAATAATAACAATAATGAATTTAATTTGTAACGCACTTTTCATTAACAAAAATCTCAAAGTGCTACAAAGAGCAACTAAAATCAGTGGGAAAAAAATCTACTAAAATAAGTGATCAAATCAACTAAAAATCAACTAAAATCAATGATAAAAATCAACTTAAATCTGTGAAAAATCAACTAAAATCAATGATAAAAATCCACTAAAATCTGTGAAAAATCAACTAAAATCAATGATAAAAATCAACTAAAATCAGTCAACATCAACTAAAATCAATGATAAAATCAACTACAATAAGTGATAAAATCAACTAAAATCAACTAAATCAGTGACAAAATCAACTACTTTGTAAAATCAATAATAAAATCAACTAAAATCAGTGATGAATTCAATTAAAATCTGTGATTAAAATCAACTAAAATCAATAATAAAATCAACAGAAATCAGTGATAAAATCAACTAAAATCACTGATAAAATCAACTAAAATCACTGACAAAATCAACTGTATTCAGTGATAAAATCAGCTAAAATCAATTATCAAATCAACTAAAATCAGTGATAAAATCAACTAAAATCAGCGATGAAATCAACAAAAATCTGTTATAAAATCAACTGTATTCAGTGATTAAATCAGCTAAAATTAATGATAAAATCAACTAAATTCAGTGATAAAATCAACTAAAATCAGAGATAAAATCATGTGGAGGCAGAGTAGGCTCACTTAAAAAGAAAGGTCTTTAAGCCTTGTTTAAAGTCAACCAGTGATTGTGGAGCTCTCAGGTAGTCAGGGAGGGAGTACCAGAGGCGGGGGGCAGCCACACAGAATGCCCGGTCTCCCATGGTCCTTAATTTGGTTTGTGGAATGTGAAGGAGATTACTGTTCTGTGATCGTAGAGACCGGGTGGATGAATATGGTGCAAGAATGTCCTTTAGATAGTCAGGCGAAGTTCCATGTGTAGTGGACATGACCATGTTCACTTTATTACATCTGTGTACTTTTGAACTGTTCCAGAGATGATCTTTACTGACCTCTCAGTAAAGCAAGACATTTACTACAAAATCATTCATTTAGCTATAATCTGATAACATAGTCACCAATAAGAGACTATTTCTATCTTTGATTTTAGGCTGATGTGATCAAAAGAATAACTTTTGTCATTTTCATGATGTGTGCTTTTAAGCTGTGTTATTCTTTGAGAGTTAAACTGTGTTTCACTGCTGTGTTAAAGGGAAATCTCGGGTCACAGAGACCCGACTGTTTTGTTTAGAAATAAGAAGACAGTTTAATCATGAACAAGGCTCCAGCTTTCTCTGTCTGTTCCTAAACATTTCCCTCTGCTGCTGGCTGTAACCTTGGAGCTGATAAGGCAAGTTCACTCCTCTCTTTGTTCCTGCTTTTTAAGTTCTAACTGTGCGAGAACGCTTCAGAGATTTGCTGGGAATTTCAAAGAGATGTGAACCTTTCCCAAGAGCTGGGTACGTTTTGGTCAAGAGCTAACGACCTGCGTCTTCAGCTAAGGACTGATAACAGGCTGTTATGAGTCCACCTCGAACGAGCGTTTGTTATTCCTTCCTGGAATAAATTATCTTGAGCCAAGAAACCACGACTGCCACGACTTTTGCCGATGAAAGCGAGTATCACCGACACCGACAAGGTAAACACGCGTGGAGTCCAGCTTGGACTTGCGGGACCGACGACTCGTCAGTCTAAAGTTGACCACAGCTCTTTACCAGAACCAAGGCGGACGTCTTAAGGTAAAGGAGCAGCTGTTTGCTTGCTGGAGGTGTGATGATATCTTAGCTGGACGCGTACGGAAGAGTGTCATCTGGTTTCATAAATGCAAGATAAATTTCCTCTCTTAACCTCCCAATTCTTCTTAAATCTTTCCTCCTACTTTTTCCCCTCTCAATCTAAGCTGGAAACTATTTTAAGTTTAAAGAGCCCACAGACTAAATATGTTAACATCCAATATTGAAGTCTGTTGTGTTGAATTTAAGTGTGCTGACGTTTTAATTTGAAAGAAAGTGAAATCATGTCAATCAAGTGTAATGGTGTTAATTTAGTTGATTTATTTTAAATAAATGATAGTGTCTCTTTGACATATCAAACTAAGTTAACGTCTTTGTCACTTAATGGCTCTGTTTATTTATCCATCATAAAGATCACAGAGATATTGGGTAAACTGAAAAAGAACAGAATCCGTGAATTTACTATTCAATCTGAATAAGTAGATTAATTAAGGATAAAGAGGTCAGTATTAATATTGACCTCCTCATAATTCTTACATCTGGTGGCCTTCGTACGTGGTTCTGAAAGTTTATTGATATCTGTGGTCTCAGTCATGAACTGTAACGTCATGTTTGCATAAGAGGATCCAAGTTTTAAACTCTGAGGATAATGATTTTGGCTGGAAGTGTTCAAAGCAGGCAGATTCTGCATGTTTTTATCATTTGAAGCTGTGAGATTGTTATTGTTTCATCTCTGTTAGACGCTGTTGGAAGCATTCAGGTGAAGTTTTGTCAGCCGTGGTCTGTGGTGGTTCTGGTCCTGGTTCGGTCCAGTTCACGCAGACTCCTGTACAAAGCTTTGTTTGACCGCCGAGTCAAAAGCCTGAAAGCTATAATTTAACATCTACAAGATTGCTGTTGTGGCATTTTACATGTTAGAGCAGGTCATAGAAGCATATTACTGTAGAACGTAGTCGGATAGTGGTTCTGTTCAGACCCGAGTTTCTGCTCCACAACGAAGTGGACCGGAACCGACCTTTACGCGCTCCGAGTGAGTCCGTGTCATGTTACAGTTGACGTGCTGGTTACTGAGCGTAGCTTAGTTGTGCCTGTTTTAATTGTGATTGCCACGTTTCAGAGTTTTGGGAAGTTAATTCGAAGCGTTTGAGTTGATTACGAGTCTATAAAGTTGTGTTCTGTTGTGCTAAGCTAACGTTAGGAAGACGTGTCCGACATGTCTGTTTATGAGCTGTGATTGGATGAAACGAGAGCTGTGAGCTGTCAATCACTCGAGGCGAACGCTGATTCGCTGTAGTGGGAACGCACGCCGTTGCGACCAACCCACTTTGTCGTCATTTCCGGTACTACATTGGTCGAAGGTAAGAAAACTACATTTACCATGAATGCTTGGAATGAACTACAACCGCTGTGATTGATTGGTTGACGTCACGTATCTGTGTAGCGAGCTCCGCCTCGCTCAGCACAGCAGAGCTGGTGACGCGCTGCGTCGACCCGCCTATTTGTGTCGTCATTTCCTGATGCACTTTGAGTGACAAGCAGACGCAGTTCACACACACACGGTGAAAAGTGGTTTCACTAAAAGTTTAAAAAACTCAATTTAAGCCATCTAAACTGTCTAACAACATAAATTTGTCTCTGACAAGACCGCAGTTCGAGCGTTTATCACGAACATACTAGAAACTAACTCTAAAAGGTAGTTTTCAGTTAAATACTGAATGAAATAAATCAGTCGCCTCGTGATAAATATAGACTCAAAGCTGCCCCCTGTTGGTTAAAAGACGTTGACAGATGAGTTTGCCAAAGACATCATAAAAAAGTCAGCATTTTTATGGTGAATTACCAGCTTTTAAAATTGTTCTGTACGCAAACAAAAACTCCTGTTTATTCTAAATACAAATTTTAGTATAACAGAGGTACAGACACACAATTTGTGCTCATTTTAAATACTGAAGGGATTTAAAATAACACTCAAAAAGCATTTTTTTTATTTGATTTTCAAATTAAATAAAAAAAAAATGATGGAGAACAGAGAATTTCCACATTAAGCTCTTCACATCTCTGAATTTTAAACAGAATTGTTGTACATCTGTACACTTTTAGTTAAAAATTGCATTTTTAACGTTTTTCTGTGTAAAATTAACGAACACTCGTTTATTTTAAATAGAAAATTGTTTAAAATAATGAACAGAACACCCTTTTTCACTCCTGATAACTGTCAAATGCAGTACAAAATCAGTTTCACTGAGACTGCGAGACATCTTTTTAAAGGCATGCTCAAGCAGCATCCTGTCACATTTTAGTGAAGTCATTGCATTTAAGTCAGCCCTCTTTTATAAGCGTTTGAGTAAGAAAAAACGGAAATCAGGCTGCTTGGGTTAGTTAGTAACTGTTGTTTGAACGTAAGTTCTATTTTAAAGTTAACACTGCAAGAGTGCATTTAACTTTTACAAAGTTCATTGAGGGTAAAAACCTGATATAAGGTACCTATGAATACTTATTACACAGTGAAACACGTAAACCTCAGCTGATTAGTTTATTTGACTCAGTGCTACATTAAAAGTGAATATTTATTTGCAAACACTAACATGAGAACAATCTTTTGATTTTTTTCACACAAAATCAAAACTAAAAGATGGGAGATAACAATTATGATCAAGCTTTACAGCTGCTCACAGCAAAGCTTGAATCGTTAAGGCTTAGTAACATTCGCAGAAGAGAAACTTTTCAACAAGAAAAACTTAAGTTAAAACGTGAGATCAAACGAATTCAAAACAAAAAGATGGGAGATAACGATTGTGATGAAGCTTTACAGCTGCTCACTGAAATACTTGAATTGTTAAGGCAAGATAACATTCGCAGAAGAGAAAATTTTCAACAAGAACAACTTGAGTTAAAAAGTGAGATTGAGCAATTAAAAATAAAACGGCGTGCTATAAATGGTTTTGATGTTCGTCAACTCCCTGACCCGATCTGGTTAAAAACAAAACCAGAGCGTGAACTACATTACCAAGAAAAGGTCAAATCCCACTCGCTGGAGCTGGAAGGGACAAGTTCATCAACTCCCTCTCCTAAAAAAGGCGAGAAAAAACATGTTTTTCAAACTAACAAACCACAACAGGAACCTGCCCGCTGGAACAATGAGCCGGAGTGGCTCAGACAAGACCCAGAGTACCTAAAACGGTTTCAAAAGGGGGGCGCACGCCCACGACATGAAGGTGTCCGCTGGAACAATGACCCGAAGTGGTTAAGAGACCCAATATGGTTGAGAAGGACGAGCACACGCCCTGTCCCTGCACCTCGGACGAAGCTGCCCGAGATAAGCAAAAAACCACAAACGGTGGACGCCCGCTCTTTAAGTGACCCTCCGCGGTCTACACCGAGCAAAGCTCCTGCCCCTGCACTGCGGACTGGAGAGTCCGGGAGTAGCAAAAGGTCACAGAAGTTCCAGGAAAAAGGCAACACACCTCTATGCTCGGAACAGACAGAGAAAGCTGGAGCCTTGTTCATGATTAAACTGTCTTCTTATTTCTAAACAAAACAGTCGGGTCTCTGTGACCCGATATTTCCCTTTAACACAGCAGTGAAACACAGTTTAACTCTCAAAGAATAACACAGCTTAAAAGCACACATCATGAAAATGACAAAAGTTATTCTTTTGATCACATCAGCCTAAAATCAAAGATAGAAATAGTCTCTTATTGGTGACTATGTTATCAGATTATAGCTAAATGAATGATTTTGTAGTAAATGTCTTGCTTTACTGAGAGGTCAGTAAAGATCATCTCTGGAACAGTTCAAAAGTACACAGATGTAATAAAGTGAACATGGTCATGTCCACTACATCTCCCCCCTTTTGGAAGCCATCGCCAGTCCTTGGGGATGGGGTCCAACACGAAAGGAAACCTTGAACTGTCTCTGATCTTGAAGTAATCCAGCAAGTGGAAAAGAAAAATCAAAAATTATAATCCCATAAAGTTTTCGGAACTTCCATACTGTTCGTAGGTAATCCCATTGCGGTAAGCTTTTAATCCCTTGGAAAACTGAGTCTGTTAACTCTTGGAAAACAAAGTCTGTGATCCTTTGGAAAACAAAGTCTTATAATCCACAGCGATAATCCCACAGCAGTAATTCCACCACGACTAGAGTTGGTGATTTCATCAGCAACAATTGTTTTCATAATCAGCATGTAGAGGGCATCTGAGTCCAGAAAATGACAGTCAACCAAACGCTGACAGTCACTTGGACATCATTGTTGCAGATTACGAGGACCCCTCATCAGACAAGAAGGGGGAAAACTCACATTACCTACCACAGGTAGAGAAAGGTGTGGAGATCCAAGGACCCCACACCGAGGTTGCTGTACTGTCCTCTGGGACAGGTAATTCGGCTATCAGCCAAGCTTTTGATGAAACCTTGGTTCAGGGACATTTGTGTCTAGAACTAATCAGAAATGACATAGTTTTTACAGACTCAAAGAGCCCCTCTTCAGTCGAGAGGTGGGAAGACACACACAACGACAGTGACCCGTCGCAGTCTGTACAATCAGACACACCTGCGACTGCGCCGACAGTTGTGACACACCTGAATTACACGGAAAGAGGTAAACGTAAGAAGATACGTTGGCCAAAACCTAAACGATTCCTGTGTACCGTCTTCTCTCAGCTGCGCGAACAGCTTAAACTAAACGGTGGCATCCTAACTTGTGCCCATGGACGGACGTCCTCACCTGTGCTCGTGGTCCCCCATGACCAAAGGGGGGTGATGTTAGGCCATGCCAAAGACAAAGATTTGAATGTACACCTCAAGAAACACTTTTGCTTTCGCCCAGAAAAACCTGGAAAGATCTGCTGAAGGACGTAAGGCGTACTATGACCAGAAGGCCTCTCACAATGAACTCCAAGTGGGAGACAGAGTCTGGTACTATACGTTCGCCCCAGCAACCGGGAAAGGAGGGTCCGAGACCGGAACTCTCGCCCGCAAACTGATGCCCAGGTGGACTGGACCTCATCTGATAACAGACAAAGTGTCCTCAGTCGTCTACGAAATCAAAATCAGCAAAGGCCGCAAAGAGCCAATTGCTAAATGGGTACATCGAAATCAGATCAAACCTTACAAGGCGTTCAATGACTCCACAAAAGACAAAGATCTCACAAACACACCGACTTCATGGGATAATAAGGTCGTCCAAACACAAGTTAGTAAATAAACTAATCAGGTTTAAACTACCGTACTTTCCCACCCTATAAGTCGCATTGTCCAATTTGAACTTAGAAACGCTAAGCCTAAAACCCACAACAAAAAACTAACCTTAACAACCGTTTAAATCCACGAGATTTAATTTGACCTCGGTCATAAAGTTGAGACCTGTTTTTCTTGTGTGTTGCACTTTGGAATCTGACGACAAGAGTGTGTCGAAGCAGTGAAACGTTGTTTCCTTGTTGTTTAGTCATTACTGTTGTCATTAGTTGAGATATTGTTTTGGTTCTGAACACTCCCAGCCAAAAAGGTTTTGTATTAACATTGGTTAATGAATGATATGGATTTAACTATGCCAACATGCAGTTCGTTTTGTTAAATCTCAATCGTCGAAGAGTCAATGTAGTTTAAAGCTACTTAAGGTACAATAAACTACACTGGTCTCATAATTTCTAAATTGAACCGATTCGATCGTTTCTATTCTAGATTGTCTATTTATTTTGATGAGTCTCGCCATAGACTTCAAAATTTATTAGGAATACCAAATCCTACGTCGTTCGTCTAAAAGACAACAGACATTTAGATCAAACTATATTTCATTTTTATTTTAGTTTAACCTAAACTAAGTAATGAATGGAGGAATAGTTTGGAATTAGAGGCCTTCGTTACAGAAGCCCTCCAAAATTTTATAGGTACAGATCCCTATATCTAATTTTACAGAATTGATCCACCCCTTAATTGGTAATTGTAGCTGATCTAAACCATGATAGCTTACATACCAGGTGCATATAGGTAGGGCCTAATGTAAAATCCCAATCATAAGCCCACCTAAAAAACCACATAATTGCATGACACATAGAACCAGAGTGGCACTGACTGGAAACCAACCAGCCAACAACCTTCGATGTGGGGACCTGCAGCTCCAACGCTTGGTCTTCAACCTTCATCCAAGGGTCGCCTCCTCTGCGTCAATCGAGGGATCCCCTCTACATGCTGATTATGAAAACAATTGTTGCTGATGAAATCACCAACTCTAATCGTGGTGGAATTACTGCTGTGGGATTATCGCTGTGGATTATAAGACTTTGTTTTCCAAAGGATCACAGACTTTGTTTTCCAGGAGTTAACAGACTCAGTTTTCCAAGGGATTAAAAGCTTACCGCAATGGGATTACCTACGAACAGTATGGAAGTTCCGAAAACTTTATGGGATTATAATTTTTGATTTTTCTTTTCCACTTGCTGGATTACTTCAAGATCAGAGACAGTTCAAGGTTTCCTTTCGTGTTGGACCCCATCCCCAAGGACTGGCGATGGCTTCCAAAAGGGGGGAGATGTAGTGGACATGACCATGTTCACTTTATTACATCTGTGTACTTTTGAACTGTTCCAGAGATGATCTTTACTGACCTCTCAGTAAAGCAAGACATTTACTACAAAATCATTCATTTAGCTATAATCTGATAACATAGTCACCAATAAGAGACTATTTCTATCTTTGATTTTAGGCTGATGTGATCAAAAGAATAACTTTTGTCATTTTCATGATGTGTGCTTTTAAGCTGTGTTATTCTTTGAGAGTTAAACTGTGTTTCACTGCTGTGTTAAAGGGAAATCTCGGGTCACAGAGACCCGACTGTTTTGTTTAGAAATAAGAAGACAGTTTAATCATGAACAAGGCTCCAGCTTTCTCTGTCTGTTCCTAAACATTTCCCTCTGCTGCTGGCTGTAACCTTGGAGCTGATAAGGCAAGTTCACTCCTCTCTTTGTTCCTGCTTTTTAAGTTCTAACTGTGCGAGAACGCTTCAGAGAGTTGCTGGAATTTTCAAAGAGATGTGAACCTTTCCCAAGAGCTGGGTACGTTTTGGTCAAGAGCTAACGACCTGCGTCTTCAGCTAAGGACTGATAACAGGCTGTTATGAGTCCACCTCGAACGAGCGTTTGTTATTCCTTCCTGGAATAAATTATCTTGAGCCAAGAAACCACGACTGCCACGACTTTTGCCGATGAAAGCGAGTATCACCGACACCGACAAGGTAAACACGCGTGGAGTCCAGCTTGGACTTGCGGGACCGACGACTCGTCAGTCTAAAGTTGACCACAGCTCTTTACCAGAACCAAGGCGGACGTCTTAAGGTAAAGGAGCAGCTGTTTGCTTGCTGGAGGTGTGATGATATCTTAGCTGGACGCGTACGGAAGAGTGTCATCTGGTTTCATAAATGCAAGATAAATTTCCTCTCTTAACCTCCCAATTCTTCTTAAATCTTTCCTCCTACTTTTTCCCCTCTCAATCTAAGCTGGAAACTATTTTAAGTTTAAAGAGCCCACAGACTAAATATGTTAACATCCAATATTGAAGTCTGTTGTGTTGAATTTAAGTGTGCTGACGTTTTAATTTGAAAGAAAGTGAAATCATGTCAATCAAGTGTAATGGTGTTAATTTAGTTGATTTATTTTAAATAAATGATAGTGTCTCTTTGACATATCAAACTAAGTTAACGTCTTTGTCACTTAATGGCTCTGTTTATTTATCCATCATAAAGATCACAGAGATATTGGGTAAACTGAAAAAGAACAGAATCCGTGAATTTACTATTCAATCTGAATAAGTAGATTAATTAAGGATAAAGAGGTCAGTATTAATATTGACCTCCTCATTTAATTCTTACACATGTAAGCATTGATGGGTAATGAGAGCAGTTTTGTACTGAATTCTGTAGGTGACAGGAAGCCAATGGAGGTTATGGAGAATGGGTGTAATATGTTCAAATTTACGAGCTCTCAATAAAATCCTTGCTGCACTGTTTTGAATATATTGAAGCTTCTGAAGATTTTTACCAGGGATTCCAATAAACAGGGAGTTGCAGTAGTCGAGCCTGGAGGAGACAAAGGCATGGACGAGTTTCTCAGCATCAGAAAAAGTTAGAGATGGGCGAAGTCTGGAGATGTTTCGAAGATGGAAGAAGCAGGTTTTAAACAGATGCTTAATGTGTGAACTGAAGAGAGGAGTTTAAAAATAGCACAAGTCTGGTTGTGATGTTGTTAAAGCACGTGCGTCTTCACCTTTATGTGCACATTGAGAAGCAGACCTGTTGCACGACACCCACAGTGTAAACTGATTTTATGTCTCTGGATATATTAACTGTTCAGTTTCTGTGCTGCAGCAGTGAGACGTGTGAGCAGACAGGACTGTGTTCTGATCTGTAGGAGCAGGTGAGCTTTCATTTCATAAGTTTCTCTGTAGGGGGGGCAGGGTGGTGCAGAGGGTGTCGACTCACAGTGAGGAGGTCGTAGGATCGGTTCTGGCCTTTCTGGGTGGAGTTTGCGTGTTTTGCCCGTTCATCTGGATACTCCAGAAACAGAAGAATATTCCCCCTGAGGTGAAGAAGGACCAACTCTTTCCGTGAACAGGTTTGGTGAAGCTCCTCAAGCTGCCAGAAACAAAGACAGAGGAGGCTCACAGTCCCATTCCATGTTCTTTGTCCTCGGGCGAAGCATGCAGAGGCAGAATATTTAAGAGTTGTTTGGATGCTGCAGTCTCCATGAAACAGGTTCTGAATATGGATCCAGTGTTTTTCGGTGCATGGAAAGCAAGTTGTTGCTAAAGAATAATAGGAATACAGCAGCAGAAGAAAAAGATGAGGCAGCATCACTTCCTGGATGACCAGCGGTGCTTCTTTAATAAAAATGAAGGACTTCTATCACATTGTCTGCTCCAGAAGTGAGTTTCAAATGAGTGGAGAATAAAAGAGCGTCAACTTTAACCAGTGGTGGGCCGTGCAGTTCACACCTAGGCCTTCAGTAGTGCTCCGTCTGAATCAATCCAAGCCTCAACAACTATTTTATGTCTATAAAACTTCTACTGCAGGTACAGCTGCGACACACATAAAAAAGCATAAAAAATAACCTGATAAAACTGCAATATTATTTAGGAATATAGCAACATTTTACTCACCAAAAATCCTGATTATTTGTCATTACACTGTCTTTAATATGAAAGTCTCTGTCAGCGAACACAACGTCCCAGGGTAATCATTTGAGGTCACAGCTTCTGTTATGAGCTTGTCTGATATTAGACAGAGTTTTGTGTGAGACAATAAAAAGATGGCAAAGATGCTGAACAGGACACATTAATGTATTATAAAATTATAAAATGAAAAAAAAAATGTTAGTTGAACCTTTGAAATTGTGTTTTTTTTTTAAACACAAAGACAATTTACAGACATATGAAAGGGAAAAAACAAGATATAAAATGAAAGGTAGAAGAAGAAAAAATCTTATATCTGCTCCTTCTTAAAACAAAATCAATTCAACCAATTAATTAAAACAATAATAATCTATAAATAATATAACAAAACTCATCAATTTGAATTTAGACACTCACCAGAATGCCTGGAACAAACTAGCAGGTGTCTTTGGACATGGAGAAAGTTGTACCAGGACATGTCACCGCTGATATCCAGGCCATTCATCTACTTTTTGTTACGTCCGACACATGAGCTGCTTCGTGTTGTTTCCAGCAGGAAACAGTAAACAGAAAGTCCGTTTTCTATATTTTTACCTTTCCAGTCGTGTGACCGGACATTACATCCAATAACACAGCAAGTTTGGACCATTGCAAAACTGTTCAAACCTGGCGTCCTAGTTATTTTTAAACACGACTCGGGTAGCTCAAATTCAGCTTCAAGACAATACTCTCATCAAAGAAGACTAAAACTGAGTTCTCTCACATTTTACAAACTTTGACGACTTCGTCAGCACCGTGAAGAACGGTCCAGTTATTGTAGAACAAGGAACATAAACCCCATAGCTTGTTTAGGTTTATGGAGGCCTACCTGAATAGTCCTGGACAGCATCGAAGGAAAGATGCAACATCTTAGTGAATCAGGGCCGAGTGGACCGTGTTTCGAGCACAAACATTCCTAAAAATCTTTTCTGCAAGTCTTTACAGCCAAAAAATATATACGTTCCAAAGAAGAAAATAGGAAAAAGAATGTTATTGGACCCATCTTATATCAATCAAGTACACCTGACAATTAAAAAAAGCCTATTTGTTTTTGGCAGGCGGATTTCTGGCACAACATGAACAAAGTGATACATTATTAACAGAGCAAGATGTTCCCCGACTGACTCACTGAAGAATTACTCTTAAAGAGTGGAAAGGATTTGCATAAATCCGGGGCTTGTTCTGGTACCACGTGGCTCAGGCTTCAGAGGGAACCTCGGGGTTATAACGTTCTCATGGACCAGATGGCTCTGCCTTCAGGTTTTTCCTCTGAGAGCTTTCCAGCAGGTTGGAGACAAAGTTCCTAATAAAGACAGGAAGTGTGTTGAACTGAGCGCAGGGTGGGAGCCAGGTGGATGTTAGATTTACTCTGAGTTCTCCAGGAGGTCCAGTTCTTGTTGTAATTAGGGATGCACCGATCCACATTTCTCACTTCAGATCCAATACGATACATAACAACTGAGTATCGACCGATACCGATACTTTTCCGATCCGATATCGGTGTTCAAGCATAGGTGGCTGTAATAATTAAGTTCTTGAAGGGAGAGCACGTATGTTGCACAAAACTCTGACTTGTGTGAGGTAAACCCAAAGAAGACACTCTGAGCCTCACTACAGTAATTCACAAACAAATGGCATATACAAGAAGAGGCAGGTCTCTTCCACAGACGTCCTTCTGACTCATGGTGCAAGGAACACTAGTCTACAATACTGCTAAGCATTATGGGAAATCATCACATTCTACTCCCCATTTTCTAGTCTTATTTTTGGCACTATATGAGTTGTAATTCTTGTTGAATTTTATCAACAGATACAGATTTAATCTATAATTGAACACTAATATACCGCTAAGTAACAATGTTAAGACATAAGTCACAGTGTATGGTGAAATATATGTGCTCTCTGACATCTAGAAAGTATCGGAAATATCGGCAGTTTGGTTCCGATACCCGATACTTACATTCTGCTGGTATCGGATACTGATACCGATACTGGATCGGATCTGCCCCATCCCTAGTTGTAATTATCGCTTCCTGTGGAAGTGAGCACAGAGTCCAGGGTTCAGGTTTCACTCTCAGAGCTTGTTTCCAACCACAGAGTCGGAAAGAAGAGCCAGTGTCTCCAGAGGAGGAAGACTCAGAGCGCAAAGAGCAGCTCGACGCTCCTCTCTGCAGAGTTCTGTTCAAACATCTCTGCTTTTAGATTGGGCTGGACTGAAGGACTGCGGTGGTCAGAACTTTTTCAGTTTGAGTCCCTGCTCTGAACGGCCAAGAGCTGTGCACTTTGGTTACTACTTGGTGGTTTGTTTGATATTGACGTGAAAACCCAAATTTCAAAGGAAACCTTTCACACACCTTGATGCAGCAACACACTTTGTTACTTCACCTATCTCTCAATTTAGCGTGCTCACAATATGATCGGACAGACAGGAAGTATTTCCACTTCCTCCTTTAGCTCCATGACGGGGGACAAAAAGCCGATCTGAAAAACTGTTAGCTTGGCTGGCCACGAAAAATTCCTCCAGTCTCAAAACAAGAAGTTAAAGACTGATCCCATGGTGGCCCTGACGTGTAAATGAACATTTGAAAAACACAACAACAATAACAAATACACAACATTTGAAAAAACAGAATCACATTTGAAAAATAATAATAATAATAATAATAATAATTCAAAAATTATATAATTTCTGTTTTTTTCTAATGCAATTCCATTTTTTCTAATGTGATTCAGTTTTTCCAAATGTGATTCAGTTTTTTCTAACATGATTCAGTTTTTCTAATGTGATTCCTTTTTTTAATTTCAAATGTGATTCTGTTTTTTCAAATGTAATTGATTTTTATAATGAGCTTGTTTTTTCTAATGTGATTCAGTTTTTTCAAATGTGAATTCAGTTTTTTTCTAATGTGATTCAGTTTTTCTAATGTGATTCAGTTTTTTCTAATGTGATTCTGTTTTTTTCCAATGTGGTTCAGTTTTTTCTAATGTGATTCAGTTTTTTCTAATGTGATTCAGTTTTTCTAATTTGATTCAGTTTTTTCTAATGTAATTGATTTTTATAATGAGCTTGTTTTTTCTAATGTGATTCAGTTTTTTCAAATGTGAATTCAGTTTTTTTCTAATGTGGTTTTGTTTTTTCAAATGTAATTCTGTTTTTTCTAATGTGATTCTGTTTTTTCTAATGTGGTTTTGTTTTTTCAAATGTAATTCTGTTTTTTTCTAATGTGATTCAGTTTTTCTAATATGATTCAGTTTTTTCTAATGTGATTCTGTTTTTTTCTAATGTGGTTCAGTTTTTTCTAATGTGATTCAGTTTTTTCTAATGTGATTCAGTTTTTTTAATTTGATTAAGTTTTTTCTAATGTGATTCCACTTTTTCTAACGTGATTCCATTTTTTCTAACGTGATTCTGTTTTTTTCTAATGTGGTTCAGTTTTTCTAATGTGAATTCAGTTTTTTTCTAATGTGGTTTTGTTTTTTCAAATGTAATTCTGTTTTTTCTAATGTGATTCTGTTTTTTCTAATGTGGTTTTGTTTTTTCAAATGTAATTCTGTTTTTTTCTAATGTGATTCAGTTTTTCTAATGTGATTCAGTTTTTTCTAATGTGATTCTGTTTTTTTTCTAATGTGGTTCAGTTTTTTCTAATGTGATTCAGTTTTTTCTAATGTGATTCAGTTTTTCTAATTTGATTCAGTTTTTTCTAATGTGATTCCACTTTTTCTAACGTGATTCCATTTTTTCTAACGTGATTCTGTTTTTTTCTAATGTGGTTCAGTTTTTCTAATGTGATTCTGTTTTTTCAAATGTAATTGATTTTTATAATGAGCTTGTTTTTTCTAATGTGATTCAGTTTTTTCAAATGTGAATTCAGTTTTTTCTAATGTGGTTTTGTTTTTTCAAATGTAATTCTGTTTTTTCAAATGTGATTCTGTTTTTTCTAATGTGGTTTTGTTTTTTCAAATGTAATTCTGTTTTTTCTAATGTGATTCAGTTTTTCTAATGTGATTCAGTTTTTTCTAATGTGATTCAGTTTTTTCTAATGTGATTCTGTTTTTTTCTAATGTGGTTCAGTTTTTTCTAATGCGATTCAGTTTTTTCTAATGTGATTCAGTTTTTCTAATTTGATTCAGTTTTTTCTAATGTGATTCCACTTTTTTAACGTGATTCCATTTTTTCTAACGTGATTCTGTTTTTTTCTAATGTGGTTCAGTTTTTCTAATGCGATTCCGTTTTTTCGAATGCGATTCAGTTTTTCTAATTTGATTAAGATTTTTCTAATGTGATTCCACTTTTTCTAACGTGATTCCATTTTTTTCTAACATGATTCCGTTTTTTCTAACGTGATTCCGTTTGATCAAATGTAATACTATTTTTATAATGTGATTCAGTTTTTTCTGATGTGATTCACTTTTTTCTAATGTGATTCAGTTTTTTCTAACGTGAATCCACTTTTTCTAACGTGATTCCATTTTTTTCTAATGTGATTCAGTTTTTTTCTAATATGAATCCACTTTTTCTAACGTGATTCCACCTTTTCTAACGCGATTCCATTTTTTTCTAATGTGATTCAATTTTTTTCGAATGTGATTCCGTTTTTTTCCTAATGTGATTTTGTTTTTTCAAAAGTGTTTCTTTTTTCTTTCAAATGTTCATTTACACCTTAGCACAACTGTAATAAAACACTTTAAACACTTTTGCATAATTTATCTGTCAAGGAAAGTTTGTGTCTGAAAGAAAAAAGCCATTTGTCTTTTATCTTAAAGGAGTACAAGGATACTTTAGGCCAAAAGTCAGGCAGTTAGTGTTTTTATTTCAGCCTTCAGTGTTTTTTCTGTTACATGCGTGCACCGTTTCTCTGCGCCCCCTCACATGGAGGTCATACAGACTGAGGTTCCCTCACTGCAGGGTCAACAACATGAGACTAATTGGTTTCTTCTCGTTTGGTCCCAACACCAAAGTCTCTGCAGACAGAAGTGGTTGTGAGGTTGGGTTTGGGTGTTTCTCGGCCTGCAGAATTCTTAACGGGCCAAACCTTGTTGAGTACTTAACTGATCGTGTTCCAGCATCTCTTCATCATCAGAGAGCTCATCTCACTCACACAAAAAAAGTATTTGTATTGATGTGAAAAGAGAATATTTATGTTTGTTGCCTTTTGTTCCCAAGTCTTGACTCGTCCAAGTGGACGTTTTGAATGAAGATCCTATTTGAGGTCACGAACGCAGAAGTGGCAGCACAAAAGCAATTGTGAGAATTGCTGATGTTGATCATAGCACTGGTTTCTTCCGTTGTCGCAGACTTTTTTTTCTTTGCTGCTGTCTTGGAGTGGGTGGCGTCGCTCTTTCAATTTTCACCTCCAAATTAAAATGCAAAGCAGCATCCATTCGGTTCTTCAAATCGTAGATGTGTAGTATGTGAAGAGGTTACCCCGCTCACAACCTTAATTACTTATTCAAGACTAGTTCAAGTTCAAGATAGTAATTGTTCATTTATTCACAGATTATCTTCTTTTTGGTTTAAACCTATCTTGTGTGACCAAATGAGTGATGTAATGTGAGATGAGACATTATTATGTTTGACCCATCAAGGAAATGCGGTCATTTATTTAACAGATCATTAAAATAACATCATACATGTACACTTGATTGGCTCTGATCAACTTTCCTATAAATTGACATCAACAGATGGAAATCACACAAAGTAATTTCTACTAGCAGACGAATATTTAAGTCAAAGTCAAAGTCGACTTTATTGTCAGAACTGCAATATGTACAGGACATACACAGGATTGAAATTGCGTTTCTCTCAGTCCCTCGGTGCAACGGTGTTGTTAAGGAACAACAGATCAAGTTATGGGATGGTAATTAACGTATATCTGAAGGCACTTTTAACTTAATGTTACTGGCAAAGATAAGGAGTAGGAGGAAGGAACGAGGAGAAGTTATATTTGAGTGAATGAGTTCAACCAGGACATGGCAGCTCTCCGTCCGACAGCCAGCTAAACCTAGGTACGCTTAGTAACATCAAACAGCTCGTTACCTTGCGAAGACGTCAGTCTCGGTGGTAAAGAGAGGGCTTCCAGCCTTATAGCGTGTTACCTTCCAGCGTCTCCTGCGTCTGCTTTGATCGGCAGAAGTAGCGGCAGTTCCGGTTGGAATCCAAAATAAAACATTCCTCAGAAGGAATTTTTATTCAAAGGTTTTGAGCTTTAAGCTCGTTCGGATTTACAGCGAGCGTGCTGTGAACCTTTACTGAGGACAAGACGTTTGGCTCATGGTCAATGTCCAACAGCTCAGCGCTGAGTCCAAGAAGATCATGAATCCTTCAACTCCTCAACGCAACTGATGACTCAGGCAAGTTAGAACTTTTAAAGAGAGCCTGACTTCCGAGTACTCGCTACTTTCCTACTGGTTATTTCAACCAGGAAGTAGGAGGAGTTTAGTGGAGGTCAGGAGTGAGGTTAGCGGAGAAGGAGGAGGAGGAATAAGGATTAGAGTAGACACCAGTTTAATGATTAAAACTGATTACTGTCTTAACACTTTTAAACAAATACTGAAAGATCATTCTGACCTGTCCTTCGATGCTCGTGGGCGTCTGGACAGTCTTTGATTATCAAAATATTGAACATAATAATGATAATAACACAAGGTTATACTTTTGATTATTTGAATTAGAACAAAAATACAAAAAACAAAAAAATAAATAAAAGAGTCTCTTGTAAGACAATCACAAATCCGGTCTTTATTTTACAAAAAAGAGCTATAAGAATTATCGCTAGAAAAGATTACACCCATCCATCAAATATATTGTTTTGTAAATTGAAAATTTTGAAATTCTATGAATTGGTTGATTATCACATTTTAATATTTATGTATAAGGCCCACAAAAACATAATACCTTCTAACATTCAAATTAACTTTGTTAAAAGAGAGAGTTATTATTTTTTAAAGGGGATAGAACTGTTTGTGAAGCTACGGTTTTGAACCTATTTAAAGGAAAGATGTACTTCAATCCAGGGTATAGGTTTATGGAATGGTAGATCTCTGTGTATATTTAAGAGAAAGGTTAAAACTCGTTTTTTGAAGATATATGATCAAGTATAATTTAATTTAAAGAAACTGCTGTTTGAGCTGACGTATTTTCTTTTTAGTATTACTTTTATTTTATATTAAATTTTGTTTTAAATATTTTGAGGAAAAAAAGGAGCAGACATCATAAGATTTATTCTTCTTCTGCTTCTTTTCATTTTGATTTGTGTATTAATTGTGTTTTATTGTAAACATTTTTTTTTGTATTTTAAAATGAATGAATGAATAAATAAATAAATAAAAAAAATAAAAAAAAGAGTCTCTTGGTGAGATAATTTGTGTCCTGGATTCAAATTAATGGGATAAACAGTGTGTTGACTTTTTCATGAAGGTTTTCCAAGAAAGAGGTGTCTCACTGAGAGTTTTCAGAGAATTAGGTGCACCACTACAGATGCATCGCTGCACATATTAAATGTGGAGCAGCAGAAATAACTGAAAGACATCATGTCCAGCGTCACGCATCAAAATGTCTGACTTTGTTTTGTTGCCACCTTCCAACAGGGGCCACCAAAGATATGGGGAAGATGCTTGGTGGAGAGGAGGAGAAGGACCCCGATGCTGCCAAGAAGGAGGAGGAGAGGCAAGAAGCGCTGAGGCAACAGGAGGAGGAGAGGAAAGCCAAATATGCAAAGATGGAGGCAGAGAGAGAAAACCTCCGACAGGGCATAAGAGACAAGGTAAGAAAACATTTTAACGCTTAGCTCTGTTCCCCTCCTCTGCCTTCATGAAAACAATCATGAACGATCGTGTTCATTACGAAACAACTAATGACGAAAACAATGCGTAAAACGACTTGGAGGTTGTGGAGGGAATGTACCGGTAGACTTATTTCAGGAGGTCACTGGAAGAAAAATGGAAGACATAATAACAATCTAGGAATAATCGACGTAGCATGAGAGCCAGGATCCCTCAGGAGGAAGGAAGGAGGCAAAACTGAAGGACTAAAGGGAGTGATGAGAGGAGTGGCTGCAGCTGAGGCAGGTGAAACAGAGCAGCTGACCTGAGGAGGTAAAAGTAGAATAAAGAATAAATGTGTTCATGTTGTTGAAGACTATAAGCTCCTTCCCTGAGAGGCATGTCGGACATTTACCCATTTGTTTTCTGAATCCTTGTGGCAACAAAACCAACTACACAAGTTATTTGGCTTCCTTTGATCTCCTGCATCTTCAGCCTTTGTTTTAAAGTGCCTTTTTTAATTATTGAAAATTCAAACAACTTTTAAAGCTACAGTAGCGGTCAAAATATCCCTCTCGGTTTTCAATTCCCGGTTAAAAACTCACTACTACTCCATCACTTTCAATGCCAGCTGATTTGTATTGGTTCGTTTGATTTATGATCTGCAATGTTTTTATGTTTTTCGTGTTGTACTTCATTGTCTGTGTTGCCTGTTGCGTGTTTGTTTGTCCAGCACTTTGTGTGGACTTGTTCCTGTTTAAAGGGCTTTTTAAATAAAATGGTATGGTATGGTATGGTATGGTAAAATACACAACTTCTTATTGTTTTTTTGAGTATTTGTGTATTTATTTCTAACACAATGTCTACACCATATGTGTCAAACTCAAGGCCCGGGAGCCAAATGTGGCCCTCATTGACATCGTATCTGGCCCCCAAGATATGGTATGTTAAATGTCAAAATATTTTTATCACTTTAATTATTTCAGTAATCTTTGATTATGATGTCAAAAATGCAACAGAGAACATCAAATGAGACTAATCAAACTCTTTTTGAGGAACCTGCAACCAAGAGGAGATGTTGGGTATCTAACTTGAGTTAATGTAGATTCTGAAATTTATTTATTTATTTATTTATTTATTTAAATTAGGACAATGCATATTAATCAACATGACATCAGTAAACATGTTTGTTTATGTTTATGTTTATTAAATGTGTTCATTTTTTTTTACAAAAGAAACACAATACAAGACAATCCCATAAATGATAACGTACAAAATATAAAAAAATGAAAGGTAGCAGAAAGAAGAATAAATCTTATTATATCTGCCCCTTTTTTCAAACAATCAGATTAAACAATAATAATCTTCAACCAACAGTACAAAATGACTAACTCTTTCTAATTTTCTAACTAATACAATACACATTACGCTATTTCATATATATATTTTTAACACATTCGTTTTGATCATTTTCTTAAATGTAAACATTGACTTGGCATTTTTAACTACATTCTCCAAGCCATTCCATAATCTAATTCCCTGGATTGAGGTAGAACGTCCCTTCAAACTAGTTCTGAATTGTGGTTTTACAAACATCTCTGTTCCCTTAAGGTTATAACAACTTTGTCTTTTAACAAAATGCATTTGGATATTTAAAGGTAATGCATTATTTTGAGCCCTATACATAACTGATAAAATATTATAATCTACCAAATCATGGAACTTCAATAACTTCAGTTGATAAAATAATGTACTAGATGGATGACAGTAATGTTTTCTAGTGACAATTCTTACAGCTCTTTTCTGTAATACAAAAATAGGCTTTGTGATTGTTTTACACGCATTACCCCAAACATCAATACAATTATTGTGTTATACAACAAACATCAATGTAAATATGCCGGAGTTAGCACAATAGCTAATTTTCATCTGCTGTCCTAAGGCAGGTAAGAACAAGAAACATCCCACAAAACAAAATAGTAGGGAATAATACAAACATCACCTATATAGCACATAACACAACATAAAATCACAATAAAGATATGATGCCATAAGAAAATAGACAAAGTAATCTACACATGAGTGCACTTCTGGTTTGTTTTCAGCCAAAGTTTCAGAGAATTTTTAAAGCCCGAGTAGGTGCCACAGTTCCTGATTGAAACTGGCAGTGTGTTCCATGACTGCGTGCCTCTGATGGACACCACCATTTGGCCAAATTTAGTCCTGCGCCGCTGCACATCACAATCTCCTCTGGTCAGTGCTCTTGTGTTTACTGTACAGTCAGTGCTTTAAGTGGGCCGGAACTCACCGGTACCCAGTTCCGCCACTTCTAAAATTTAACCCTGAGAGTACCGGGACTTTTTTTAAGCGTAAGGTGCGTTCCGGAACTTATTTTCGTCTTCTCCACTTGAAAGACCTGTGGCAGATTAGAATGCATCATTTCCCCCGACTGGATTTCAAGAAAGAGTAATGCATCTTCACGAGAATAAAACATCTTTGGTGGAGCGCGTCATTTGGCCAATCACAACCTCAGGATAGACAGGGGGAGGAGACGACAGCGAACTCTGTAAAAAAATAATAAAAACAAACGCTGCAGCGCGACAGAGTGCGAGGGAAGCGGAAGTAACTCCTCCAACATGTGGGTAAAGTTAATATTTTTATACATGCAGTGTAAAATAGCATGTTGTGTTACAAATAAAACTAAATAAAAATTAACAAAATAACAGTCAATTGCACCCCTAAAGCCACTGTGATAAAGTATCACATTAATTTAATTATCTTAGCCACAGGAGTGAGTTTAAAAACAGGATGATGTCTATATGAACTAGTTAAATGAGGTGTCTCTAAAATATCCTGATTCATGATCAATAATAATTTCAACAATTTTTTAATCTGTCCACAGGACCTGACTTTATTTTGTTAGATGTCTCTAAAATAGTTAGTGAATCATGTTTACATGTAGGTAAACATAGATGTTTAACAACTTGTTAAAATACACAAGAATGCAGGAAATGGCATCTACTTTATTCAAAATTTCTGGCAAAACATCTTCACCAGCATATTTAAGAAATGAGTTTTTACTGTAAGTAAGTTTTATTTATATAGCACATTTCACAGACATGAGAGTCACAAAGTGCTTTACAAAAGGAAAAATAAAATCATAAAATCACAGAAGTACTATACAAAAAGGTAAAACATAACAAACTCTAAAATCAATGTACAAAATTAACCAAAAGCCTGTCTGAAGAGATAAGTCTTAAGTTTTTAAATGCATCTGTTGACTCGGAGCAGCGCATTGTTAGCAAAATGTTCTGCTGTATTTGACTTGCTGCTGTTGTTGGTTGTTAATTTTTTGGTTGACACAATCTTTCCTATTTATGTCCTCATTAAATTAGGTTAGTAAATGACTTTTACCTGAAGCATGTTAAAAAATTACAAAATCTTTCGGGGGGGGTTGGCGCAACGTTTGTCACCTTTTTCATCCCTTCTGAGTTTGCAGGTATGCATATTATTATGACATTAGGGAGGGTACCGGCACTTATTTTTTTCCACTTAAAGCACTGTGTACAGTACTTGTTTATTACTTATAAAATATATTAAAGGAGGAGGAGCAAGTCCATTTAAAACTTCAAAAATCAGGCAAGCATCCATAAAAATCTGATAGCTATGAAAATCCAAAATGTTGTACTTATTTATGATGTTACAATAATGATACTGTACTGTATTGGCTTTTTGTCAAAAATTTTGAGTGCTTTCTTAAAAAGAGTCTTTAGGGGCTTCATGATGACCTCTGAAGTGTGAGACCATGTGTGAGACCATGTTTGTGGCCCTTAGTTTGAAAAAGGTTTTAATTTTGGCCCCCTTTTGTAAGTGAGTTTGACACCGCTGGAACAAATGATCTGTGTTTTTGTGACAACTGTTAGAAAAAAGAACGTGTTCCTCTCCTTTTGTTGTTCCCGGTCATGGAGCGAAGAGAGGAATTGGACGGTCGGTCTTTTGAGGAAACTTTGCTTTCTCGTTTTTGTACTGCTCAAACTACTGGAGTGGCCAAAGATTGATTTGGTCGCCTCCTGGCCATACCATAGCTCCTGGTTTTGGATCAAATTGCCCCCTCCACTCACCAGGATTCATCTTTGTCCAGCAAAAAAAAAAAAAAACTCTGTTCTTCTCCACAGTGCGACTCCTTCCCACTTGAATATCTTGCAGCAAAAACATTAACGGTTCAGTTGGTAGCGCCGTCGCCTCTCAGTGACAAGGTTGCCGGATTAAATCCCAGCCGTGGGCCTTTCTGGGTGGAGTTTGCATGTTCTCTCTGTGCCTGTGTGGAATTTCTTCGGGTACTCTTGTTCACAGGCCTAAAACGTGCACGTTAGACCGATTAGTTTCTCTAAATTATCTCGAGGTGTGAGCGAGAGAATGAATGGATGTCTCGTCTGTCTCCGTGTGATGGACTGGAGACCTGTCCAAGGTGTCCTCCACCTCTCACACAGTGACGACATGGACATGGGCTCCAGTGACCCGCATGACCCCAAAATGAAGGAGTGAGTGAGTGAGTGAGTGAGTGAGTGAGTGAGTGAGTGAGTGAGTGAGTGAGTGAGTGAGTGAGTGAGTGAGTGAGTGAGTGAGTGAGTGAGTGAGTGAGTGAGTGAGTGAGTGAGTGACTTTTAAGCTATTTTAGCTAATTTCAGCTTTTTAACTCATTTCTCAATTTTGGGTCTCATTTCTGCTTATTTCAGAGTCAGAGTCAGAGTCAGAGTCAGAGTCAGAGAGTCTTTATTGTCATTTGCACCGCATGTGGTACATGAGATGAAAACGAGATTATGTACACGAGGTCCCAGTTACATCCAACAACAAATGAAAGAGAAAAACAGTAATAACATCGAGAACTAACTAAGAAAAACATCAACTAGTAATACACTAAGCCTAATATAGTGGGAATAAACAGCAGCACGAACATGAGTTACATGATAATATTTACAGGAGGAGTCGCACTGTGGAGAAGAACAGAGTTACATTATTTAACCCTAATTCAGCAAATACAGGTAGTCCCCGACTTACGACGGAGTTCCGTTCCTACGCTGCGTTGTAACTCGAATTTCGACGTAAGTCAGAACATACTTAAATACTTCACCTCATACATACAGTACTGTATTTTACCAAGCACTTAGCCTATCCTAACACATTACCCTACATAATTATCAAAAAATACATACATTTCAGAGCCACAATGAAGGAAAAAAAGAGTTAATTTCCTACTCTGGAATGCTGGTGAAGCCATTTCCTCCGTTTCTCCGTCCGTCCTCCGGATTCTCCATTTGTTTACGTTGTAAAACCGCCGTCCATAAAACAACTACTTTTCCACAGCTGCTGCCTGTCCAGCTTGCTCCAACAAGTTTTGTTTTGTTTTTTGAATGTCCAGAAGACCAGACTTAGCTTTTTTAGAGAGTACAGGCAGCTGTAGCCTCCAACTAGTAAAACCGGAAACCGGAAACTGCGTAACTCGGCATTTCAAAATAAATATTTCAAAATACATGTTCAAAATATATATATATATTTTTTTTTAATGGGAGGTGCGTCGTAACGGCGAAACGTTGTAAGTCGAGGACGTCGTAACCCGAGGACTACCTGTATGTTCTTTCTGCTTTCTTCTGCTAACCTGGCCTTTTTCTTCCAATTCAGCTCTATTTTAACATGTTTTTAGCTCATTTCAGCAGTTTTTCAGCAATAAGCATTTACACTGCATTTTCACAGGAATGCACCTTCTCTTATTATCATGGATGGATGGATGGATGGATGGATGGATGGATGGATGGATGGATGGATTCCCTGTTCATCTCCAGTCCTCATCTTAAATAGTCACTACAAATATCCTGCAGCGACAGAGGACATTGGCGTGCCGCCTGTATAAAACTAAATTCAGTAATTTTCCCGTTAGCATTATCTTGTCACAGATTATTTCCTGACTTTAGCTCCGACTTGTTCTTCAACGCCCCCCCAGAATGACTCCACTTCTGTCAACTCTCGTCCCCGCAGCTTCCAGTCGTCGTTTCTTTCTCAGAAGTGAAGAACTTCACCTCGTCTCTTTGGACGTGCCGTCTCCCTCCGACTGTTCACACCCGGGGACTACTTTACCATCTGGACACGTGTAGAGCGCAAATATTACATCTGACATAAATCCATCGATTTTAAAACTTTTCTTTGTGAAGTTCTTGTGAATTAATTTTGGGGAAGTCGGGGGAATCAGCTCTGAAGTTTACTTCCAGTCGACAAGAGAAGAAACCAGAGCAGAAGAAGCATGACAGCAGCTCCGTGGGAAGGGTTTGATTATAACAAGAGGAGCGGCGCTGACGGAGCGTGACGCTCTTCTCTTCAGCTGATGAAAGGTTTCGTTGCTGCAGAGCGAGAGGAGGCTGAGGAGATGGACACGAAGAAAACCCAGAGAATAAAAACAACAACAACAACAAATAAACGTTCACTTCAGTAGTTATACTGGCATGTTTGTAAGAAAGAGTTCTTTTTTAAATGGTTACATTTTCTGTTTTGTGTGGGAATATTAATATCAAATATAAACTACAGAACTTACATTTCCTGCAAAAAAATACTGTGTGAGTGCTTATTGCTGAAGGACTTACTGAAAAACAGCTGAAATTAGCTAAAACATGCTGAAATGTAGCTGAACTTAAAGAACATGCCTATGCAGAAATAAGCAGAAAGAACACATATTTGATGAATTAGGTTTAAATAAGAAGAAATTAGCAAAAGAATGAGGAGATTAGCTAAAGACTGTGGAAAATAGCACACAAAAAACAGCTAAAAAGGTAGCTGAAAAGCCAGAAAGAAGCTTAACTTACCAGAAAGAAGTGGAAAGAGCTGAAATGAGCTAAAAATGTGGAAATAGCGGAAAAAGCTAAAATTTCTGTAAAACAGCTAAATAATAGTTGCAGAAAGAAGATTATCTTAAAGTAGCAGAAATAACTAAGAAAAACTTGAATTTATCTGAAAACAGCTGAAATTAGGGGAACATTTTTCAAAAAAAGTTAGCTGAACATTTAGGACAAGCTTAAATTAACAGAAAAAAGCAGAAATGAGCACATGAAAGTGGAAATGATCTGAAATACATTGAAATGAGCAAAAACAGCTTAAAAGGCAGAAAGAAGCTAAAATCACAAGAAGAAAATGGAGGGAACTTTTTTTGTTGAATTACGCTGAAAAACGTTAAGTGCTAAAAAGTGGAATTTGCTGAAAAAGCGTAAGTTATCATAACAGCTAAATTGTAGCTGAAATAGCAGGAATAGCTGAAACACAGAAATAATCTGAAAGGAGCATAACAAGCTGAAATTAACAGAAAGAAATTAGAAGAGAAGCACAAAATTGTTGTCAGCAGAAAGAATCTGAAAAGAGCACAAAACAGCTGAAAAAAAAAACCTGCTGAAATTAGTTGAAAATACCTGACAAAAAGCTAAAATTTGCACCAGGAAGCTGAAATAAGCCGAACCATAACAAAACGTGAAAGGAGCAGTAAAAGTTGTGAACAAAGCTAAAGATTTGAAGGATGTAAAATGAGATCCATTAATTTTCTACGAGAAGAAAATGGCAGAAAAGGCTAAATATTTCAAAAAGCTAAAGTTGCACCAATAACAAAAGACACAGCAGGATTGTGTTTTTGGGGAAGTCGGGGGAATCAGCTTGAGCCGAACGTTTGGATTTATGATTTGTTGAAATAGCTCAAAAACTGCAGGACGAGAATCGCGCTGAAAAACATACTGAAGAAAAATGGATCACAATAGAGTGAATGCTGCATGAGTTTTCACACAATGCTAATGCTGATGCTAAGGCTCAGTACAACAGAGGATACATTTATCAAGAATATGACAGTGTTGATTTTATTCAGGTTTTTTTATTTTATTTTAAAAAAGGTCATTAAAAAAGCAAACGTCATGCCAGCATTTAAAGATCTCTCTAATTGTTGCTGATAATTGACCATTGAACAAACTTATTTATAGCCACTAAATATTAAAATGTAACTGTTAAATGTTTATATATGATCTGTAAGAGTTATTATACAGTATAAACAAAAATACGAATAAAAGAAAACTCTCCATTGTGGGAACTGGGCTCAGTTTTAGGGCCTGTATTTCAATGACTTATCCTCTGATGCTTTTTACAAGACAACAATGAAACAAATGTATCCCCAAATCTTATTTTATATTTGAAGGATGTTATATTTTAAACTGTTAGACTAAAATAAGCCAAATAATGTTCATTCAAATAGAGAAACATAGTTCTGAACATTTTTCTTGTTCAGTCTTTTTTTACATATTCAAATTAAGATTGGAACATATATTTAAATATATTTTTCAGGTTAGATATTGAGCTCAGCGTTGACTTGTCTAATTCTCCGAACAGACGCACGGACATGTGGCAGAAATGGATTCTGGGAGTCTTCCCCTAAATGATTTATTGCTTCAGAATCCCATTACCGTCTGTCTGGCACAACAGCAAGGAGGTCACAGCCGAGCCTGAACGATGTTCCTCCTCTCCGCCTCCTTGTTGGCCGTCAATCAGCCCTCTGACCCTCCTGTGCTCTTCAACCTGATCCTTCCTGTCCAGTTCTGTTGGGCTTCCTGAAACCAAAACCTCTGTTGTCATTGTGAGCACCAATCTGAGTGGGAACAGAGAACTTCAAACCAGTAAAAAAAAAAGTTTTTTTTGTTGCCAAGGAGTTCAAGTTCAAGAATCTTTATTATTCCTGAGAGGCAGTTTGTTTCACAGTCAGTAGGCACACAGAACATCTGGACTGGACAAAACATTGAGACATTAAAGTAACAGTACAGAGACCATCTTTGTTCGTTGAGAAGCCTGAGTGCTACAGAGATGAATTGCTTTTTCAGTCTGTTCGTCCTACAAGCCTGCGTCCAGATTAGGGCTCTAACAGACTACTCAAGTGATCGACACATCGATTACTTGGACCTCTATCGAGTTTTTAAATTTCACGCCGAGTATTCGTAGTGACGTCATCACGTCGCAGTTACAGAACAGAAAATGAATCAACTTCCTGTTTGGAGCGCGTTGCAAACCGGTATTACACCATATTCTGTGACCACCGTATATTGTGACTGTAGGGGGCAGTGTTTCATGCACTGTTGCAGATCACAGAATGAGGTGTAACACCGGGTCCAATCGACCGAACCAGAACCAGCTTCCTCTGACCTTGTTTCACAAATAAAAGGCAAAAAATGTTAATCTCTAAATCTATAAAAACCTATTCACATATTAATCTGTAAAACTAAACCTAATGCGCAGCACCACAGGCGGTGGTGCGGGGTGGTCAACCGCCCCTCTGTTTTTAGTTTCGTTTTTTACGTGCCACAGGTTTTTTATTTTTTTCACTTTTGCAGCTTAATAAAAATAAATAACAGTTTTGGGTTTCCTGTGACTTATTTGCTGTAAGATAAATGGTAGGAGCCTAATATATGCTCCCAATGTTTTGTTGGTCTTTTTTTGTAAAGAATAAATTTCTTTCTTTTTTTTTTTTTGCGGTTTTAGTTAGTTAATTATTTTTTGCATCTTGAGATCCTATGACATCATCAACTACTCGAGCTCTACTCGAGTATTATTATGTTAATGTCGAGTTTAAAAATGATGTACTCGTTCAACCCCTAGTCCAGATGGACGTGACCTGAACTCACCATGGAGGGGGTGATCAGGATCTGCCAGAATCAGCCTGTGCTTATTCACCAACCTCATTTTGTGTAGATCAGTGAGGTTCTGTATGACTATTCCAGCAGTTTTATTGCACATCCTGACAATCTCAGAGTTTTTTTTTCTTCATGTTTTTGCACGTCAAAAGTCCAAACCAGCAGATGATGGTGAAAGATGTGAGACTCAATAAAACCTTCTCATAATATGAGACTCAATAAAACCTTCTCATAATATGAGACAATAAAACATTCTCATAATATGAGATTCAATAAAACATTCTCATAATATGAGATTCAATAAAACATTCTCATAATATGAGACTCAATAAAACCTTCTCATAATATTAGACTCAATAAAACCTTCTCATAATATGAGACTCAATAAAACCTTCTCATAATATGAGATTCAATAAAACATTCTCATAATATGAGACTCAATAAAACCTTCTCATAATATTAGACTCAATAAAACCTTCTCATAATATGAGACTCAATAAAACCTTCTCATAATATGAGACTCAATAAAACCTTCTCATAATATGAGACTCAATAAAACCTTCTCATAATATGAGACTCAATAAAACCTTCTCATAATATGAGACAATAAAACATTCTCATAATATGAGATTCAATAAAACATTCTCATAATATGAGACTCAATAAAACATTCTCATAATGTGAGACAAAAAACATTCTCATAATATGAGATCAATAAAACATTCTCATAATATGAGACTCAATAAAACATTCTCATAATATGAGACTCAATAAAACATTCTCATAATATGAGACTCAATAAAACATTCTCATAATATGAGACTCAATAAAACATTCTCATATAGAGACTCAATAAAACATTCTCATAATATGAGACTCAATAAAACATTCTCATAATATGAGACTCAATAAAACATTCTCATACTATGAGACTCAAAAAATTATTCTCATATTATGAGACTCAATAAAACATTCTCATAATATGAGACTCAATAAAACATTCTCATAATATGAGACTCAATAAAACTTTCTCATGAAACTCATCAAAACATTCTCATAATATGAGACTCAATAAAACATTCTCATAATATGAGACTCAATAAAACATTCTCATAATATGAGACGCAATAAAACATTCTCATAATATGAGACTCAATAAAACATTCTCATAATATGAGACTCGATAAAACATTCTCATAATATGAGACTCAATAAAACATTCTCATAGTATGAGACTCAATAAAACATTCTCATAAAAGGAACTGAATGTGCCGAAGCTGATGAGGGGAGTGGCTGCTGCTGTGACAGACAAAACGGGGATCAGGTGTAGATGGGCGTGGCAGGCTGGCTGGAGAGGTGCTGACTGAGGGAGAAGTAGCTGATGGAGCCGAGGAACAAAAACTGTTTTCAGTGAGTTAAAAACCCAGTTTTTCTTTAAATGCTCAGTTTTCTGTAAAGATTTCAGCGCTGATCTTAGCAAAGCATTGGCTGCTGTCCATCAGTTGGGCAGAACTGTTGCCAGCAGATGTTCCATCATGTTCACCCCAAGGTCAGACTGTGCAATGCTTTTAAAAAAGACAATTTCCATCCCATAGAGGATCAATTGTCCTCACCAAGGTGAGGGACAAATGGAGCTGAGATCCACAGACAGTATTGTGTAAGAGTATGCAACACTGAAGTATTCCACTCTGTTTTGGTCCATTGTGGTGAAGAGGGAGCTGAGCTGAAAGATCAAAGCTTTCTGTTTACCAGTCGGTCCACGTTCCTACTCTCACCTATGTTCACGATCTGGGTAGTGAACCCAGTAGTGATAGTTGTTTGGCAGTGGTCAAAAACTATGAGATGGTGAAAACAGGCAGTTGAAACCAGTTTTCTCTGAAGGGTGGCTGCACGCTCCCTTAGAGAGAGTGAGAAGTTCAGTTCATAGTTGCCAAGCTTATTATGAGCGACTTTGGGCTTATTATTTTCTGCAGTCGCTTATAAATCTGATGAGTCGCATGTTGCAGTTTCTTGGACTTGTTTTAAATGTCAAGTCGCTTATTTGGGCTTGCTTTTCTGTCCAAGTGAAAGCAAAAATTAATACGAGTGGTAGTTCCATTTTTGTCATGTCTCTCGGTGCAACATATGCTACGGGAATTGCGCCCCCGCGTGATTACCTGAAGGAATACATTCACGCCTTTACGGCAGGGGCGCCAGAGGCCCCGCCCTCTGGGTACTTAAGCCGCTGACGCCCATTCATCAATCTCTTATTGCCCTTCACCTCGCTTAAACCTGAACTCTCTCTCTTCGCGGGACTTCTCTGCTGCTTCATCGCTCGACCAGAGGTGAGCTTGCTCCCTACACAGAGCGCACAGAGAATTTTTCCTGCATACTGTTGGGCTAGCGAAAGCTAGTCCGGCACATTTTTCCTTAACCCAGAAGTTTTTTCTTCTCCTCTTCCCGCAGACTGCTTTGCTCGACGGCGCTAACTGCGTCACACCGCTACCTCTGCTAATTCGTAGCAGGCTAGCCAGCGAAAGTGACGCAACGGAGGAGACGTCTCAAATAAAGAGAAAAAAGATCTTGGAAGGACTCGCTCGTCTTATCTCGGACATGCCTCCGGAGAAAGGAAAGCGAAAGACAAGACTTCCAAAAAAGACCATTAGAGCGGCAAGCCCACCCTCGCACGCCTGCCCCAGCAGATGTGGTTTTTTCCCTCTCAGCGACGGACACCCACGAGGCCTGTCCCGTCTGCTTGGGGATGTTGCACGCGAACATGGCGTTGGATGCACCTGAGTCTTGCCCACACTACAGCCATATGCTGGAGACGGTGAGGAGGCACCGGGCGGACTTCGTCGCCAAGGCCATGGGGACTGCAGCGGAGCCAGCAGACCCGGACACTACTGAGCCTCTCACTCCCACGCCAGAGCTCGAGAGCATGGCTCTGGACCACAGCACCCGAGTCGAATGGGGCGACAGCCCAGATGTGCTGGCCCCCATGGTGGACTTAACAGTCAAATTTGTCACTCGAGGCATGATGAACGAGGACGAGATCTCGATTTCAGTCTCAGGTGAATTTTCTGCGGACGCCGCCGACGTCGGATACGGGGAACAGGGAGAAGACCTCTCCCGTATCCCGGTGCCTGTGCTCCCGGAAACTGACTTTTCCATCCCTGCTCTGTTCGACTTGTGTCACAGAGCAGCGGACGCACTCCAGATCCCATGGCCGGAGCCTCCACCTCGTCAACAAGTTACGAGGTTGGCAGGAATTTATTTTTACTCAAAGCAGCAGGCCGCCACGAGTCAAAGGATGCCCGTCTTTCTGGACTTCCTCACAGAACTGACTCGTACCTGGTCTCAGCCCAGAGCTCCCATGCTACTGCCACTCTCGTAGTTTCTCGACATGGATGGGATGGATAAAGTAGGAATAACCAATGCGCCTCAAATTGAGGACACGCTGGCGTCTCATCTGGCTCCCAGGTCATCCGGGACAAAACCAACTCTCCCCAGCAAGGCCTGTTGAGCTTCGGCTTCTCTGCTCGAGAAATGCTACAGGGCTCAGGGTCTTGCGGTGCGCGCAATGAACGCGTCCGCAATGATGCAAGCCTACCTGGCTGAAAAACTTCAGGAGCTCCAGGTAACGACAGACAAGCAAGCTGCCGCGGAGCTGCTGGATGAAGCCCGCAGGCAACAGACTTTGTGCTCAGCATGATGGGGACAGCAGTTGTTGCACAAGGCAGAGGAATGGCTGAGGTGGTCATCGCGATACGCCATCTGTGGATGAACTTAACTGACCTCCCAGAGGGACAGAAAGTTCCTTTTCTCTACCATTCGATAGAACCGACGGGACTTTTTGGAAAAGCGCTGGATCAAATTCAGACCAGGCTGGACCAGAGACGCAAACAGGCTGTAGCTCTCCGAGTAGGTATCCCCAGGAGAACCTTCGCCCCCCCCACCAAGGAATCAGCTGGGAGCAGAGCACCGCAGCCTCAACACCATTCAGCCACATGTGCCCCTCCACAAAAGCGGCCGGCGTACAAGGCCGAGCACCGGCAGAGACCACCGCCGGGCCCACCTCGGACCGAACACGCCTGGAGTAAGAACAGATTTGTTCCCCGCCAGGCGGACCGGTACAGAACCTCCTCGGCGAATCGGGACACCTGATAAACCAGGACCGCTTCTTAACTTTACACGATCACCCGCCTACGCGGTACGGGAAATGATCTTTTCACGTCTAGACTTTGTTTGTAGCACGGTACAAAAAGCTGGTGACTTTGTTCTAGACACAAATCATGTTCTTTCTGCTGTGAGTGACATAAAGTCAAATATGTCGTTACACATAAGCACGAATAAAGCTAAAAAAAAGCCCCTCTCTGTTTTCTTGACTCAAAAAAAAAAACCCCAACAACAACAAACACAATAACATCAGCAGAACGGGTCCCTCTGTCCTGCCAGCTGACATAAAGGGAGGGGGCCATCTCCCCTCCTCCCTCACGGCTCACGGGGTGTTAGCCTAATCAATAAACCCCAGCAGGGTGCCTCGGTTCTGTCTGCAACAGACAGGCCCAGAGGCGTCTGCAAACAGGCCCGACACTCCTCACAGAGACATGTGAGGGGGGGTCACGTGCTCCGGCCCCCGCTCCGTTGTAAACCACGGGGTGGAAAATACACAAACCAAACAAACCCGTGACACGTCCGCGCTCCAGGGGTGTGCGCCGACAGAATCTGATGACCCACCTTCCTGGCCACCTATTCAACGGTCCCCAGTAAGGGACGAGGGGGCCACGGCAGAAGCCCACAGGCCAACACCAGTATCACACGTTCACAAAGGCAGTTGTGATGAAACTGCAGTGTGTGTAAACAAGCCAGGGCTGAATCAGACTCCTCTTCATTTTAATCGAAGAGGACTGAGCTCTCTGTCACCAACCAATATAAAGTCTGCTCAGCACAAAGGACCATCTCCACATTCTCATGCTGAAGCTGCTCCCTTATCCGTGGTGGGCGACACGCAATGCTCAAGCAATGATCTTGCAGCACGTGACCCCTCTCAATGTGCTGACTCAGTTCTGCTCTTAAACGACGTACCCCCACCGGGTGAAACAAAGCCCACCGGTGGTTTGTCAGGCTCCAGGACCCTTTTAAGGCCGGAGACCAGTAAACCAGGCCCAACCAGGAAACGGGCTGGGGCCAGGAGATCTGCTCGTTTACAAAACTTGCAACCCCTCCAATCCATGACCCCCAACAAAAAGAGGAAAAACAGACATTCTGTCCCGCTTTTGTCTAATAATGACAACAGATTGCCTCTGTCCCCAAACACTCTTGATCAAAGCAGTAGGGTGGTACATCTGCAGGAAGGTCCTCACCCTAACGTGGTTGACCTTCAGGGGACCACAGGAATTAGGGCCCTTGAGGGAGAGCTGGTTCTACCACTTGCTCCTCTACAGGGACCATCCACGTCACCAGAAGGAACAGTCTCGCCACTTAGGCAGAGAGCTATGGCAAATTTCAGTTTGGTGGCGGAAAGGGACAAGCTGGTGGCCTCAGGCCTGCCAGAGAATGTGGTAAATAATTCAATCAATCAATCAATCACTTTTATTTAACCAGGTAGAGCCCGTTGAGATCGAGATCTCTTTTACAAGGGTGACCTGGTCAAGTGGTCAGCAGCACACGTCACATTGGCAATAGGCATTTGCACTTATCAAAAGAAAATAAAGAAAACTACAATCACAGTAAACAGATGTTGACAGTTCAAAACCAACAGGATATGACAGATTTCTATATACATTATATACAAAACAAGCAGACAGACCTCGGTTGTGTAAATAAAGTTAAAAAATCAACAATGACATGTATATTGGATAAGTAATGGTTAGAAACATCTGCAATGGTCAAGTTTCTTGATGACATTTTCTACTACGGTTGACATAAAGGATCCAGGAGAGATGAATGTTGATAGTTTCAGATCTTTCTGTAAGTTGTTCCAGGCTGAGGGGACGGCGAAGCTGAATGCTCTTTTTCCTAGTTCAGTTCTGACAGGAGGAACTGACAGGAGGACTAAATCGTTAGAGCGCAGGGAGTAATGACTGTGTGATGTTTGTATTAAGGAGGTGAGGTATGACGGGACTAGGTTTAGGAGGGTCTTGTAGATGAAGGATATCCAGTGAGTGTATCTGCGAGTGCTGAGAGATGACCAGCCAGATTTTACGTAAAGCTCACAGTGATGAGTGCGATAACTGGAGTCAGTAATGAACCGAAGGGCACCGTGGTAAATGGAGTCTAAGGACTGTAGGTATTTTGATGCAGCACTCATGTACAGCACATCACCATAATCTAGTATTGGCATGAATGTTGCAGCTACTAATGTTCTCCTGGCTTTGCATGAGAAGCAGGATTTGTTTCTGAAGAAGAAACCTAGCTTCAGTTTGAGTTTAGTGGCCATTTTGGAGATGTGGGTTTTAAATACCATTCAAAATGCACGAGCTATGTCAACTCAGTCTCTTTACGCCCGGAAATGGCATATTTTTGAAGCCTGGTGCACAGAGAGAAATATTATTTCTTATTCATGTGACCTGGCTTAGCTCCTCACCTTTCTTCAGGACTTTCTGGAGAAAGGTCGTTCTTTTTCAACAATTAAGGTGTTCCTATCAGCAATTTCGGCCTGTCACGAAGGCTGGGGGAGCAGGACGCCTGGCGCGCACCCGCTCATAATAAGATTTATGAAGGGCGTGCTGAGAAAGAGACCCCCCAGCAGGATCTTGACCCCTGGATGGGATCTTAGTCTGGTCTTGGGGGTTCTCTGGGTTCCCCCATTCGAACCACTGAGCGACATTAAGATAGATTTATTATCTTATAAGACCGCTCTTCTCCTGGCTCTTTGCACGGCGAATTGTGTGGGTGACCTCCATGCCTTGTCTGTACACCCAATGTGTACCAGGTTCACCCCTGATGGGTCAAAGGTCACCCTAAGGCCTAATCCCGCATATATCCCCAAGGTCTTGACTCTAAACCACAGAAGTCTGGACTTTGATCTCTCTTCTTTTCCACCTGCTTCTGTCCTCACTCAGGAACAGGAAAGGCTGAAGGCTCTCTGCCCCGTGAGAGCTTTAAGCACTTACATGCAGAGAACAACCAAATGGAGAAGAACAAATCAACTATGTGCTTTGCAGCACCTGCTACCGGAAAGGCCCTATCAAAGCAACGCCTCTCACACTGTGTGACTGAGGCCATAAAAAGGGCGTACAGTAGCAAAGGTCAACAGGTGCCCTCTGGAGTGCACGCTCACTCTACTCGGGGCTTGGCCACCTTGGGGTCATTGTTCAAGGGTGTACCAGTTACAGACATTTGTGCTGCTGCAAACTGGAGCTCATTAAACACTTTTGCAAAGCATTACAGTTTGGATGAGAGCAAAACCGCTCTCATTACACATCAATGCTTACACGGAACTTCACCAGATTATCTAAAGGACATTCTTGCACCATACTCATCCACCCGGTCTCTACGGTTACAGAACAGTCATCTACTTCACATTCCGAGAACCAAATTAAGGACCATGGGAGACCGGGCTTTCAGTGTGGCTGCCCCCCGCCTGTGGAACTCTCTTCCTGACTGCCTAAGAGCTCCACAGTCACTGGTTGACTTTAAGAGCGGCTTGAAGACCTTTCTTTTTAACCAAGCATACTCTGCCTCCTCATGATTCTATCTTTGATCTTAGTTGATACTGTTATTGATTTTACTTGTTTTATTACTTGTTTTATTGACATTTAATTCTGTTGCACTTTGTAGCACTTTGAGATTTTCATTAATGAAAAGTGTGTTATAAATTGAATTCATTATTATTATTATTATTGATGTTACTGCGTGTGATGTCACTCAGACTGTCCTTTCTAACACACAGTAGAAAGCAGCCTTGAGCTGCCTGCTGAATAGAGGCAGACGTTCACACTAGCATGCATTTTACTGAGCATTTCAAGGGCGTGATTGAATTACGTTCCCATAGCATATGTTGCACCGAGAGACATGACTGAAAGGGAACTGAAAGTTATGCACCATAACTCATGTTCCCTGAAGGAAGGGAACGAGGTGCAACATACTTGGCCCTTTTCAATGCTGAAAGCTCAGTGAAGTGCATCTTGGAGAATGATGAATGGGCGTCAGCGGCTTAAGTACCCAGAGGGCGGGGCCTCTGGCGCGACGCTGACGCCCCTGCCGTAAAGGCGTGAATGTATTCCTTCAGGTAATTACGCGGGGGCGCAATTCCCATAGCATATGTTGCACCTCGTTCCCTTCCTTCAGGGAACATGAGTTATGGTGCATAACTTGAAGGTAGTTTGTCCCTTCACGCCCCCCTTCCACGTATGTTACGTCAAGGCGGATGTTACGTTCAGGTGCGTTTCAATTATTCTTTGATCTTTATTCTTTGTCTAGAGTGACAAGACCATGCTAAAATGTGCTCCAATAAGTGGGGGAAATATGGAAAAAATATAATAAAGAATGGGAGAAAGAGCACACACTTAAAGCATGATTCAGGATAGAGATTAAACTAAGCTTTTTGTTGACTAAGCTTACTATGAGTTTGCTGTTTAATTTTACTTTTAAATTTGTACGCATCCTTTATGATTGTCTGTTGTTGTCGTTGTCCATTGTCGACATCACTCAGTTTAAAATTCAGGTCTCTCTGGTAAATGAGTCCCAGAGGCTTAATGGGATTAATTTGTATAAATATGCAAAATGTATTTTTATTTTTTAGAATAGAATAGAATATATCTTTATTGGCATATTTGCACCAAGGTACAAAGTTTTGCAATTGGCGCGCGCACCATCCGAAGAGGGACGTGCGCACGGAAGCCGCAGCAGTATAAAACCGCGCCACCAACAATCAGATATGGAAAAAGGAACATACAGTCGGATAATCTTGGTATTCAAAAAAAGAATCTATCACATTTTGTCTTAGGACACTCTATGATAAAGTCGAAAAAACTCTACCAGCTTCAGCACGGATAAAGACAAGACATGTTGCATTAGATGGCAAGCAGGGAGATTGTCCGTGAGTAATCATTTCAGATAAGCACAGTCTGTAGATGGCCTCAGCTCGGCTCCATCTGAATGCACACAGAGACCTCTGGGGGGAGGGGGGCAGCGAGTTCTCAACAGCTTTCGACTCCAGGAGAAGTTTTCAGTCAGCCTCTTTCCAAGGTTGCTCAGAGTCCCGATTAGATAAGTTACTTTATTTATTTTCAGGCCAGGCTACAGTGTACTTTGACTGCAGCCTTGAAGTCCAGGTGCTGTCTGGGTCCAAATCGCCGAATCATGTGAGGTTCCGAGCTACAAATCCCCATCTGTGCCCTGATGGAGGCCGGACGGCTGTAAACGAGTCCCAAAACGTATCGCAGGTCCGCGGCTGTCCACCACTGCTCCCATCGTGCGGTTCAGCTCGTACAACAGCTGGGTCGTTGAGGTCATAGCCCGGATCAAAGAATCTTGTTACATCAAATGATCAAAACTCCCACAAGAATAACAAAAAAAAGTAGCACACTCATTGATTTAATCTTCACTAATAAACCAGAGCGTGTAACAAAAACATATAATCTTATCACGGGATTATCGGATCACAACTTGACTGTAATTATCAGAAAATTGTCAAAAAAACGTCTGTCGAGGTTTTGTTTTCAATCAGACACTAATGTCCAGCACACAGGGATCAGAAGGAGTGATACTGAACAATTTCACAATGAAATACAGGATATGGACTTGGATTTGACCTTACAAGCACATGACCCCAATACCTGTTGTAACATTCTTACAGAATCCCTTGTAAAGATCATTCATAAATTTACAAAGCCAATTAAAAGTAAGCAGAAAAAGCCTTCACTGCCATGGTTCAATTATGAGTTACATCAGCTGATGAAAAAGAGGGACTTGGCATTGAAAAAATCTCTGCGTACTAAACTGAACACAGACATTCTCATGTTTAAAGGTCTTAGAAATAAAGTGGTTAGTTGTTTAAGAAAAGCAAAAGCAGAATATTTTACTGAACTGATTTCCCACTCAGGAGGCCGGAGCTCCTCTCTTTGGTCACATATCAACAAACTTACAAAAAAAGATATAAATCAGAAAAAAAGGTTAACTCAACTGAACATTAAGGGACACATGATATCAGACCCTACAATAATGGCAAATGCTTTTAATGATTATTTTATTAACTCAGTGGAAGAATTGGCAATACATTTTAATTCCATAGATCCAACAGAGAATTCAGTTACGATTGACACAATTTTTCCTTTTACTCTCAACAAGATCAATATTTGTAAAACTCAGCATATAATTAATCAATTAAAAACATCTAAAGCTAAAGATGTCTTTGGAATAGATACAGAGTTTATAAAGAAACATACAGTTTTATCAAACCCTATAACTCACTTAATAAACTTATCTTTTACAAAAGGGCTATTTCCTGATACCTTCAAAACAGGACTAATAACTCCAATTTTGAAATCTGGTGACTCCGAGCAAGTTAGCAACTATAGACCAATTAGTATTTTACCAGCAATATCCAAAGTGATGGAAAAAGCAGTAGCAGAGCAGCTTATTAGTTATTTAGAAAAAAAACAGCTTCTTTGTCCAGTCCAGTTTGGATTTCGTTCTGGTTACTCAACAGAACTGGCTACCTCCTACCTTACAGACAATATTAAAAGATCTTTAGATGATGGTAAGGTAGTTGGAGCAGTGTTCCTGGACTTGAGAAAAGCCTTTGATACAGTGAATCATGACATGCTCTTACATAAACTCAGTAAATATAACTTCTCCAAGTTAGCAATCAGCTGGTTTAGATCATATCTAAAAAATAGAGAACAGTGCGTCAAAGTTAATGGGATGAAATCCAGCCCCCAAACATGTACTATGGGAGTTCCACAGGGTTCCATTTTAGGTCCATTGCTTTTCTGTTTATACATCAACGACTTACCGGACAGTTGCAAATACGCCAAATGTCAGATGTATGCAGATGATGCCATCATATATGTATCTGCAAAGACTCCACAACAGGCAGCAGAGATACTGAACAGGGAGATGGAGGGAGTGTCTCAGTGGTTTAAGAATCACTGTTTGACTCTGAACTGCAACAAAACAGTCTCAATGTGTTTCACTATCCGGCGTAAAGTCTGTAACTTTTCAATTGTGATTGATCAAAAGGAAATCCAAAAAGTGGAAGAGTTTAAATATCTGGGTGTCATTTTAGATTCCCACCTTAAAGGGGACCACATATTCAAAATTCACTTTTTAATGTTTTTTTTACTCAACTTTGGGTATTTACTCCATAAAAAAACAGTCCTAAGGCCAAAAAAATGCACCCAGTGGTTTATTTACTCTAAGTAGATTTATTTAACTGTGATAAGATAGGTTTCGTTTTGAAATCATCGCGCCTGTTACGTCACAGGCGCGAGGACAACCCACCTCGAACCTGAGTCCAGCCCCTCACCTAGCAACCCCTGGTGCGGCTCAACCCACTCCAGTATAAAAGAGTTGACGGTTGTTTTTCCTGATTTCATGGCTAAAAATGTCACAGAGTCTAGCCAGCTAACTCTCTGACCCTCGTGGCGCAGATAATGGATTTAAAATTGATAGTTTTCAGATGGGAACAGATGCGCATGTTTCTGTGTGTGTGTGTGTGTGTGTTGGTTTATGTGTCATTAGCAGGACAGACTACTTAACGCAACCAAACCCGTGTGTGCGCGTGTGTGTGTGTCCTCACATACAGGTTCAGCCAGACCAAGATCACTTGGAGCTCCTATTTAATTCCATCAGAGCGTCAGGTAGTGTTGATAAAAAGAAAGCCCGCTGTGAGTGTGTGTGTGTGTGTATGTGTGCCGGCCCGCACGTGCTCCTCGGAGGGACGCAGATAAAAAAGCCCCCGCTGTGCTGCTGTGCTTGTGTGTGTGTGTGCTTTGCTCCCCTACAGCTGCGCCACAGGCAGAAGGAGGGAGAGTCAGAGGGAGGGAGAGTCAGAGGGAGGGAGAGTCAGAAGGAGGCAAAAGAAACGTGCAGTAACTTCCTCGTCTGCCTTTGGAGGGCGGAGTTAATGTGAGCAGATCTTTGAAGGGCGTGCCACAAGACCTCCTCATCATAAACCGGTCGTTCAAAACGAAAGTTAAAAATGGCAGAATTAAAAAGGGTATAATTGATTATCTAAGAATTATTTTGTGTATTAAATTGAATGAACACTGTTTTTTAACCCCAAAGAAATACCATAAAAATTTTAAAAAGCAATATGTGGTCCCCTTTAACTTTGAGGCTCACATTAGGAAAATGTTTAAAACCATTAAGACAAATATAAATTGTTTTCGTCTTATAAGATCTTGTTTATGTGGAAAATCTGCTCACCCATAGCAAAGCAAAATTGAAGATAAGATCTCATTTATGTCACATTTACGGATCCTAGACATCAATGAGCACTAATCAAGACCAAAGTGGTTTTCTCATTCTTCTCAAATGTCTCTCCTGAGAAATATGTCTCACAGTGAGCACTGTGCGAGTTCTCTAAATTCTCTTACAGCTGTCTCTTTTTCTTGTCTCAGTTGTGAGAAAAATGAGACATAATGTGCTGCTCTCAAATTTGTCTCAATTTGATATCCTTGGAAGCACACTCTCTCATGGCTGTCTCTCATTGCTCTCCATTTGAGTTCTCAGCCAAAAGAAAACTGAGATGAGTGCAAGCGCTCACATGAGTCTTAATAAGAATTAATAATTTATCTCAATGATATCTCAGCTTATCTCATGCCAAAATAAAGACAATTCAGGAAAAATAAAATTGAGATGGTTTATTCACATAATATTCATAATATTCAACTTACAAAATTTGTTGATTTCTTACACAAGTCATACTACTCAATGACAACTTTGAGTTCCAAAACTTAACCCATTCAACAACAAAATGAACTGAAGGATGGCATTAAGAAGGCCAAGGCCACGTATGCACAGAGGATCGAGGGACAGTTCACCTCACAAGACCCACGGAGCATGTGGAAGGGTATTAAATGCATAACAGATTACAAAGGCAAAAACAAACAATGCCCCAGGGACCCATCTCTGCCTGATGCCCTCAATAAGTTTTATGCACGTTTTGATGATCCAAACAGACCTGCTAGCACCAGACTCACCTCATCACCAGATGAAGAGCATCTCAGGGTGTCCGCAGCAGAAGTGAGAGGCAGTCTCAGAAAGATTAATCCTCATAAAGCAACCGGACCAGACAACATCCCAGGGAAAGTTCTGAAGGAATGTGCGGACCAGCTCTGTGAGGTGCTGGCTGACATCTTCACCACCTCACTTGCACTGGAGTTAGTTCCCACCTGCCTGAAGACCGCGACCATCATCCCAGTCCCAAAGAGCTCCACAGTGACTGGTCTGAATGACTATAGACCGGTGGCCCTCACCCCGATAGTCGCTAAATGTTTTGAGAAACTGGTCATGTCCCACATCAAGGCAACCGTCAACATCAATGAGGACCCTCATCAATATGCATACCGTGAGAACCGATCAACAGAGGACGCCATTTCTTCCGTGGTCCACACTGCTCTCACCCACCTGGATCAGAAGGACTCATACGTGCGTCTGCTCTTTGTGGACTTCACATCTGCCTTCAACACCATGATCCCCCAAACTCTGATAGACAAACTATCTACACTTGGACTAAGCCCCTCTATTTGTAACTGGATACTAGACTTCTTAACAGACAGACCACAGTCCGTGAAGATCCACAACTTCTCCTCCTCCACCATAACCCTCAGCACTGGCTCTCCTCAGGGATGTGTGCTGAGCCCCCTTCTGTTCACTCTGCTCACATATGATTGTACAGCCACACTTCCAGGCTGTCATATTGTTAAGTTTGCAGATGATACAGCGGTGGTGGGATGCATCACAAACAATGATGAGTCCAGCTACAGACAGGAGGTGGAACACCTGGAGAGCTGGTGCAAAGAGAACAATCTTCACATGAATGTGAAGAAGACAAAGGAGATGATTGTGGACTTCAGAAGGAACAAACACACCCATGCCCCACTGAAAATAGGTGGGTCTGCAGTGGAAGTGGTCTCCAGCTACAAATACTTGGGTGTACACATGAATGATAACCTCAGCTGGAGCAACAACACCACCAGCCTGATCAAGAAAGGTCATCAGAGACTCTACTTCCTCAGACGGCTGAGACGAGCTGGTCTGAGCAGCCCAGTCCTCACCTCCTTCTACAGGTGTGCAGTGGAGAGCATCCTGTGCTCCAGCATCAACGTGTGGCATGGAGGCTGCACAGTTGAAGAGAGGAAAGCTCTGCAGAGAGTGGTGAAGGCTGCACAGAAGTCTGTTGGAGTCAGTCTCCCCACCATCACAGACATTTACACCTCCAGATGCAGGAAAAGAGCCACCTGCATCATGAAAGACCTCACTCATCCAGCACACTCACTCTTTGCCCCACTCCCCTCAGGACGGAGGTTGAGGAGCATCAAGTGTAGAACCACTAGACTGAGGAACAGCTTCTACCCTGAGGCTGTTAGACTCATGAATAAATAAAAATAAAATAAAAAATAAACACTGCAAAATATCACATCATACTGATGCTGATCTGTTTTCTTGTTGCTGTGTTCATCTGTGACCATCTGCTCATACAAACTCATGTTCGTGCTGCTGTTTATTCCCACTATATTAGGCTTAGTGTATTACTAGTTGATGCTTTTCTTAGTTAGTTCTAGATGTTATTACTGTTTTTCTCTTTCATTTGTTGTTGGATGTAACTGGGACCTCGTGTACATAATCTCGTTTTCATCTCATGTACCACATGCGGTGCAAATGACAATAAAGACTCTCTGACTCTGACTCTGACATTGAATGCTACACACATTCATACACAAAACAGAGTTTGGTTCATGAACGAGCTTCTCACGCCCATCCCCCGCCTGTCCCAACCCCACCTGGCCAGTCACGAGACAGGCCATGCTGTGGAGGAGGAGCTAAGGAGGGGGAGTTGCAGGTCAGCCAGAGCAAGGGGGAGGGACCAGAAAGGTGTCTCTGTTCAAAAACTTTCTAATGCCAAAATTACACCACACGCGTTACGGCTCCGCCCCGCTCCGGTCCGACCTCCGCAGCAAATACGCACCCATTATAATCAATGACAGAATTTACACTGGCTCCGCACGGCGGCGGCGAGCAGCGGAGAGCGGACGGCAGTCCGTCAAAATTAGAAATTTTTCTATTTCTGCCGGACGCCGGAGCTGTGCGGAGTCAACTTTTGAAGATTACGTCGCACCAACAGGAAAAGGAACGAGCACAACTTCCGTATTTACAAAATAAAATCACCACGGGCGGACTTAATCCTAGCTCTATACGGATTTATTTGTACAAAAATGCTTTCAAACTATCATTTATGACTACGCCTACAAACGCAATACAAGAAATAAATAAAGTATTTTATTCTGAAAATGTAATACCTCACTTCCTGTTGCTCAAACCATGTCCTGTCGCTCATTTACGAGAGAAGATCAAGGCAGCAGTCTCTACTGTTGTTCTCCTTCTTCCACCGAATGAATTGTTTTGTTCTGACTTACTTATTTATCACTTGATTTATCGCGCGATCCCGCAAATCCCGCGCATGCGTCTAGGAGCGGCGCATGCAGGCGGACCTGAGCTGAGCGGAGGAAGTGGAAATTGGAGTTTGAGACGCTCAGCTGCGACCTGCGGAGCGGACCGCAAGTAGTGTAATTTTGGCGTGTCCAGCGTTTTCCAGAAACTACATACTGCAGCTTTAACAGTCTAAATATAGGCCTGTTCAGAGTGATCATGGATGTGTCATGCCACTTGCCTGAAACTCAATAAGCTCGTGACACAATGCAGTCGTAGCAGATCACACAAACACACATGCACCAGAGAAGGCTTTTTAGTTCACTAAAGAAACTGATGGAAAATTAATTTAAGATTAGACAGCCAAGCCATTACATCCATCTATCCATCTATCTATCCATCTATCCATCTATCCATCTATCTATCTATCTAATCAACAAACCAGCAACATAAGTAAACTATATGTTGTTGTGACGTCTGTTTTGCTACTTTGATATCCTTGTTTTAATTTGTAAAAATAAATAAAAAATCTGTATTTCTCTTTTATGATTGTCTATTGTTGATTGTTCAAGGAAATTCTACTGTTGCTGTTGTCATCATTCTTTAGTTTGCAGCAGGTCGCTTTTGTAAATGAGTCCTCAAGGCTCAATGAGATTAACCTGACTAAATAAAGGTTGAATGAATTTATATATATATAAACCAGAGACAACCAGTCGAGTAGAAAACAAGGTGTAATTAATGATCAGTATCATTGACTAGTCACCAAATGTATCTCTGTATTTCTGCACCTTAGCAAATATTGGCAATTATGTAGCAGATGGTACTGCCACTTATCTTTTGCATCATTGCATGAAACATTTATATAAGGACTGTAATTCTGCTAAAACATATACTGTAGCCACATTTAAAGTATTCTGTTCAGTGCCCTGAGACGACTTCTGTTGCGACTTGGCGCTATATAAGTACCGGTAAACTGAATTTGAAAGTGCTTAGTGTATTTCTAGTTGATGTTTTTCTTAGTTATATTCATTCAATTCATTCAACCTTTATTTAGTCAGGTAAATCTTATTGAGCCTCGAGGGCTCATTTACAAAAGCGACCTGCTACAAACTAAAGAATGATGAACAGCAATGGTACGAGTACATTAAACAATAGACAAAAGAAAAAAGTAGCAAAACTAGTAAACATTATAAGGTAGATGTACAAAATCAAAAACAGGAACAAATCATTGGTTTTTGCCAGGATTCCAACAGATTCTGAAAATCATTTATAGATGTCAGGGCCGAGAGCTTCAGATCTTTTTGCAAGATATTCCAGGAAGCAGGAGCAGAGTAGGAGAAGGCCCTTTTTCCAAGTTCAGTCCTCACTGACGGAATACTGCAGTCATGTCCTGAGAGCGCACACTGTAGCTGCACTCACGCAAAGACATGTATCCTATATATCCTAGAATATCCTAGATGTTATTACTGTTTTTCTCTTACATTTTGTTGTTGGATGTAACTGGGACCCTGTGTACATAATCTGGTTTCATCACATGTACCACATGTGGTGCAAATGACAATAAAGATTCTCTGACTCTGAATTGAATTTTAACCTGCATACCATTCAGTGTTTATAACAGCTCACTGGGTTGGTTCCCAGTAGGCCTTAGGCAAGACAGGAGCTCATCCATCAAGCTGATGGTATCCATGAGAGTATTTTTCACATGTTTTGGACTTTGACCTCAATCCAAGCAGCTGTTTGTGATGAATTACATCTGCAGGCTGAGAGCTGCCTGAAACATCAGGCCGCTTTGTGTCCGCTTCAGTCTGAAGCTCTGATTTATTTATAACATTTAAATATCACCAGGTGTTGCTATAAATCAGATATTAGGGAGAAAAGTCAAATCTGTATACAATACTTGTATATTTACAAATCCAGTGTTTGGATAAAGTGAAAATCAGTACTGTAGTTGTCTCCATCCTTACCTCTCTGCAGCTGCTGCTGTTCGACCTGCCGCTGGTTCGAATCCAGGCAGCGGGGTTTAGCTCATCTTCTCACGCAGACCCCGAGTCTTGAAGAGTACAGAAAGTTACCAGGCGACAACTAGAAACGTTTGTAGCCACCGCATTAGTGTTCGGATAGTTCGGATTATTAAACCCGGAAACTTGCCCCTGCGGTGTAAAGGCTTTGAAGTGCGGGCAGCCGCTGCTAGCCTGTGTAGCAAGCCCTTCTCGCCGACGCTTCACTTCAAATAGACGATGTGTAAATGTCCTTTCGGGAAGTCACTCGTCCAAATACAACATATGAAGTCCGAGGGAAAAAAAAAAAACATTATTACGGCTTTTCCCAATGAAAAGCAGACGGACCGATCACCGTTACTTCACTTCAGCCAACAGCAGCCGTTAGCAGTCGCTCAGCTTCAGCGCATGCGCACTCAGGATTAATCCAACCACCACCACCCACCTCAAAACTTCCATAAATAAAGCAAAAAAACAATAGGTCGTGTGAGGAACCTTTTTTTTTCTTCAATTTTTATTACTTCATAAAATATACACAAATACTGTAAATAGTGTTAAACTGTACAGGATATCCGTACACAATACACAAAGTGAAATCCCCCCATGGCTCGTCCTCTTGTACATCATTCCCTAAATGCTACAGATTGAGTGCCACTGGGTCATGGCCTGTACACACACACTGCTATGTACACACACACACTCACACAGTTGTGATTTCTTTTGAATGAGATAATTAGGTTGAAATGCAAAAACTGACAAATAACTAATTTAATCCTTGCTGAAAAAAATACTGAAGGTATAAAATATTGGAGTGTGATCTGAGGAAAAACAGGTTTAAAAGAAAGAATATAAGCAAAATACAGCTCAAAGTTACAAGGTAAAAGAGGAAAATAAATGCCTCAAATAAATAGAACATATTAAAATTTATATGCATACGGAAAGTGACTCTCTTCACGCGCACAACACTTTATGGATGACCCAGCTGGCACTGCAACAATCACCTATCTCCAAGTTTATTATTGAGTCAAACCATATTTCTTCATAAGTATGAATTTTTCTACTTTACAACTTTACAACAAATAACCACATTTGGCTTTACATTGAAATAATAAAAAATATTTACAGTGGAGTAAACAAAAGAAAAAAAAAAAGATGCCCCAACCCTCCCAAATGTCTTTTATAACAGAGCCAGCCCGCTCTTCATAACAAAAGAATAAAAAAGGTAACCACAAGAAATATCTTAAAAATTGCATCTTCGGTTTGTTGACTGAAACGGGCAGCTGAGGTCTCTGCTGAGAATTTCCTGAGGAGCTTCTCTCAAGATCTGGGAGTGTGTCCTTCAAATACTGTATTCACAATCATACTTTACCCTTAAACAAAAAAGTCAAGGAGAAAACAAGCAAAGAAAAATGTGCTGAAGAGTTTGATGGCTACGTTTGAACAGTAAAAATCACAAAATGAACAAGGGGCAAACAACCACCAGCTAAAACATTTTACTTTCTTATCCTTTAAAAAGTCTTTCTTGTTGTCATCCTCTCATCTATACGACAGAACTTCATCTACTGATGTTCATTTTCCATTTAGCTGGTATCACAAAAAAAGAAGAAAAAAAAACACCAACTCTGATATAATCGGTCTTTGTGTGAAGAAGAAAAGACCTTTATGGAAAAGTGATTTGTGGTTTAAAAACAAACATATTACCAAGTCTGTATCTACTTTTTTAGATAAAACATGCGTGTCCCTTAAACCTTTTCTCCTTTATGCCAACAGTCTGTCATTTTTGTCAAAGTACTGAGGGAATGTTTTCAGGAAAAGCAGGGTAGGAATGAGCAACTGTCAAGGTGCAGCATTGTCGTTTGCTTTATGTTCTGAAGTGTTGCTGATCCGAGGTCAGGCGAAGACAATCCAGGTAAGGATGCATGTTGGATACTTCTATGTATTTTCCTGAACCCTTGAAAAGATTTATTGTCTTGTTCCAAAAACCGTTGTCCATCAACAATCAGAAGGTAAAAAAAATGGGGGGGAGGTGGGTGGAAGAAAAAAGTACTGTATAGCAGAGAATATTCCTCGCAGCCCTGAAACATGAAACAGATTGCCATTAGAGAAACTGCGTTTTGTGTATTTGAGAATAAAAATGTAAAAATTGAAGCTAAACCTCACCTGTTTAAATTTATGTTCATGCAGAACCGAGGAGGTTCACTTCCCCACGTGCTCAAATGGTACGCTGACCTGTGAGCAACACAGAATACAAGGTTCAAGGAAACTTTATTGTCATTCGCATCACGTGGTACATGAGGTGGAACGAAATTGTGTACTTAAAGTCCCAGTTACACCCAAAAACAGCAGTAATATAAAGTATATAAAGAAACAGTTTACAAGGATCTAAGATATACACGCCAAACGGTATAATAAGGTCTAAAAAGTTGATTCTTTCTGGTCCTCTGGACATTCAAAAAACAAAACAACAACAACAACAAAATAATTGTAGAAAAGTTTTGTCTTTCACTTCTTCAGTATAATAAGGTGCACTTAGTACACGAGTCTGTTGTGAGCATATGGATATGAAGCAGCTTATGGGTAAAAATCAGCAGCATGGATAAAATGTCAAATGTCCAATTAACTCACACCTGTTTTAGATGATGCCAATGACAGAAGAGAAAGTGATACAAGTGAGGAAAATGTAGGTGTATCACCATTTATATTGTTCTCCAAACAACAATATCTAGCACATCACAAGATTTGTTAATACTGGGCAGGCCTACCACTAATGCAGCTCCGTATGAATAAAAAAATAAAGGTGAATGAAAATCAAGGTAAAAAATTGCAGCCTCACACAAATCCAAAATTAAGATCTGCTTATTTCTCAGATCCAAACACACCAATACGCCACAACATTAAAACCCAACAGACTAATGTCTGCAGTTCTGCATAAAAATCCACAAAGACACCCAGTGTCATTTACTAGTACCGGTACTTGTAAAGTAAATAACAGTTTTAGGTTTTTGTTGATCAGAGTAGGAAGATGTAAATTATACAAAAAAAATGCAACAGCTGTAGGAACAGTTTTATTTTAGCTTGTCAATTTGGTCATAATTAAACTATTGCTTCAAACTAAGGTAGTTCAAAAGCCACCTACAACAAGTTATGTTCATAAAATTTCCACAGAGCACTACTTTAAAAGATCTGAACTATCCCTTTAAACTACTACTGCTAGAGCAGGGGTGCCCAATCACAATCTACCAGTCAATCGCAAAGGTAGTATAGGTAGATAGCATGGCGTAAAAAAAAAAAATAAGACAGCCTATCTCGGCACATCCTCACTATGAAATTTGTTACTTGCCAGTCCGAGGTCTTGTTTACACAACGTGAAAATACAGCCTTTTTGCTGTGGTTCGGCCGGTCATTTACATGACAACAGCCCTCGTTCTCTCTGAAACTGAAGGTTTCTGAGTCCAGGTCTCAACGAGTGAGTCCAGGTCTCAACGAGTGAGTCCAGGTCTCAACGAGTGAGTCCAGGTCTCAACGAGTGAGTCCAGGTCTCAACGAGTGAGTCCAGGTCTCAACGAGTGAGTCCAGGTCTCAACGAGTGAGTCCAGGTCTCAACGAGTGAGTCCAGGTCTCAACGAGTGAGTCCAGGTCTCAACGAGTGAGTCCAGGTCTCAACGAGTGAGTCCAGGTCTCAACGAGTGAGTCCAGGTCTCAACGAGTGAGTCCAGGTCTCAACGAGTGAGTCCAGGTCTCAACGAGTGAGTCCAGGTCTCAACGAGTGAGTCCAGGTCTCAACGAGTGAGTCCAGGTCTCAACGAGTGAGTCCAGGTCTCAACGAGTGAGTCCAGGTCTCAACGAGTGAGTCCAGGTCTCAACGAGTGAGTCCAGGTCTCAACGAGTGAGTCCAGGTCTCAACGAGTGAGTCCAGGTCTCAACGAGTGAGTCCAGGTCTCAACGAGTGAGTCCAGGTCTCAACGAGTGAGTCCAGGTCTCAACGAGTGAGTCCAGGTCTCAACGAGTGAGTCCAGGTCTCAACGAGTGAGTCCAGGTCTCAACGAGTGAGTCCAGGTCTCAACGAGTGAGTCCAGGTCTCAACGAGTGAGTCCAGGTCTCAACGAGTGAGTCCAGGTCTCAACGAGTGAGTCCAGGTCTCAACGAGTGAGTCCAGTCTCAACGAGTGAGTCCAGGTCTCAACGAGTGAGTCCAGGTCTCAACGAGTGAGTCCAGGTCTCAACGAGTGAGTCCAGGTCTCAACGAGTGAGTCCAGGTCTCAACGAGTGAGTCCAGGTCTCAACGAGTGAGTCCAGGTCTCAACGAGTGAGTCCAGGTCTCAACGAGTGAGTCCAGGTCTCAACGAGTGAGTCCAGGTCTCAACGAGTGAGTCCAGGTCTCAACGAGTGAGTCCAGGTCTCAACGAGTGAGTCCAGGTCTCAACGAGTGAGTCCAGGTCTCAACGAGTGAGTCCAGGTCTCAACGAGTGAGTCCAGGTCTCAACGAGTGAGTCCAGGTCTCAACGAGTGAGTCCAGGTCTCAACGAGTGAGTCCAGGTCTCAACGAGTGAGTCCAGGTCTCAACGAGTGAGTCCAGGTCTCAACGAGTGAGTCCAGGTCTCAACGAGTGAGTCCAGGTCTCAACGAGTGAGTCCAGGTCTCAACGAGTGAGTCCAGGTCTCAACGAGTGAGTCCAGGTCTCAACGAGTGAGTCCAGGTCTCAACGAGTGAGTCCAGGTCTCAACGAGTGAGTCCAGGTCTCAACGAGTGAGTCCAGGTCTCAACGAGTGAGTCCAGGTCTCAACGAGTGAGTCCAGGTCTCAACGAGTGAGTCCAGGTCTCAACGAGTGAGTCCAGGTCTCAACGAGTGAGTCCAGGTCTCAACGAGTGAGTCCAGGTCTCAACGAGTGAGTCCAGGTCTCAACGAGTGAGTCCAGGTCTCAACGAGTGAGTCCAGGTCTCAACGAGTGAGTCCAGGTCTCAACGAGTGAGTCCAGGTCTCAACGAGTGAGTCCAGGTCTCAACGAGTGAGTCCAGGTCTCAACGAGTGAGTCCAGGTCTCAACGAGTGAGTCCAGGTCTCAACGAGTGAGTCCAGGTCTCAACGAGTGAGTCCAGGTCTCAACGAGTGAGTCCAGGTCTCAACGAGTGAGTCCAGGTCTCAACGAGTGAGTCCAGGTCTCAACGAGTGAGTCCAGGTCTCAACGAGTGAGTCCAGGTCTCAACGAGTGAGTCCAGGTCTCAACGAGTGAGTCCAGGTCTCAACGAGTGAGTCCAGGTCTCAACGAGTGAGTCCAGGTCTCAACGAGTGAGTCCAGGTCTCAACGAGTGAGTCCAGGTCTCAACGAGTGAGTCCAGGTCTCAACGAGTGAGTCCAGGTCTCAACGAGTGAGTCCAGGTCTCAACGAGTGAGTCCAGGTCTCAACGAGTGAGTCCAGGTCTCAACGAGTGAGTCCAGGTCTCAACGAGTGAGTCCAGGTCTCAACGAGTGAGTCCAGGTCTCAACGAGTGAGTCCAGGTCTCAACGAGTGAGTCCAGGTCTCAACGAGTGAGTCCAGGTCTCAACGAGTGAGTCCAGGTCTCAACGAGTGAGTCCAGGTCTCAACGAGTGAGTCCAGGTCTCAACGAGTGAGTCCAGGTCTCAACGAGTGAGTCCAGGTCTCAACGAGTGTGTCCAGGTCTCAACGAGTGAGTCCAGGTCTCAACGAGTGAGTCCAGGTCTCAACGAGTGAGTCCAGTCTCAACGAGTGAGTCCAGGTCTCAACGAGTGGAGATTTTCGAGGGAACTCCCCACAGAGGTGTGAAATGCTTTGCAAGTGTGAAGCAGCACACGCACACTACAGGCGGCTGCAGTCAAAAGTTTTTCTGCATGAACAACAGTTGTAATAAATGGTCTCAACGAGTGAGTCCAGGTCTCAACGAGTGAGTCCAGGTCTCAACGAGTGAGTCCAGGTCTCAACGAGTGAGTCCAGGTCTCAACGAGTGAGTCCAGGTCTCAACGAGTGAGTCCAGGTCTCAACGAGTGAGTCCAGGTCTCAACGAGTGAGTCCAGGTCTCAACGAGTGAGTCCAGGTCTCAACGAGTGAGTCCAGGTCTCAACGAGTGAGTCCAGGTCTCAACGAGTGAGTCCAGGTCTCAACGAGTGAGTCCAGGTCTCAACGAGTGAGTCCAGGTCTCAACGAGTGAGTCCAGGTCTCAACGAGTGAGTCCAGGTCTCAACGAGTGAGTCCAGGTCTCAACGAGTGAGTCCAGGTCTCAACGAGTGAGTCCAGGTCTCAACGAGTGAGTCCAGGTCTCAACGAGTGAGTCCAGGTCTCAACGAGTGAGTCCAGGTCTCAACGAGTGAGTCCAGGTCTCAACGAGTGAGTCCAGGTCTCAACGAGTGAGTCCAGGTCTCAACGAGTGAGTCCAGGTCTCAACGAGTGAGTCCAGTCTCAACGAGTGAGTCCAGGTCTCAACGAGTGGAGATTTTCGAGGGAACTCCCCACAGAGGTGTGAAATGCTTTGCAAGTGTGAAGCAGCACACGCACACTACAGGCGGCTGCAGTCAAAAGTTTTTCTGCATGAACAACAGTTGTAATAAATGGTCTCAACGAGTGAGTCCAGGTCTCAACGAGTGAGTCCAGGTCTCAACGAGTGAGTCCAGGTCTCAACGAGTGAGTCCAGGTCTCAACGAGTGAGTCCAGGTCTCAACGAGTGAGTCCAGGTCTCAACGAGTGAGTCCAGGTCTCAACGAGTGAGTCCAGGTCTCAACGAGTGAGTCCAGGTCTCAACGAGTGAGTCCAGGTCTCAACGAGTGAGTCCAGGTCTCAACGAGTGAGTCCAGGTCTCAACGAGTGAGTCCAGGTCTCAACGAGTGAGTCCAGGTCTCAACGAGTGAGTCCAGGTCTCAACGAGTGAGTCCAGTCTCAACGAGTGAGTCCAGGTCTCAACGAGTGGAGATTTTCGAGGGAACTCCCCACAGAGGTGTGAAATGCTTTGCAAGTGTGAAGCAGCACACGCACACTACAGGCGGCTGCAGTCAAAAGTTTATCTGCATGAACAACAGTTGTAATAAATGGCAGAGAGCAGTGTTTTTCGTGCTACTCACCCTTTTTCAGCACGTAGGAGCAAAACTAATTAAATCCAGTTCCAAAGAGACGTCAGTGTATTCACTAGTTTAGATTAACAGTGATCATGCAGACGCTGCATGCACAATGAAAGCAGCTGAGCCCTGTCAGGGTTAATTTAAGATGTTTTATTTACTGCCTCCTTTTCTGTGCACATGTTCAACAAACGACACACACCTCATCTTAGAATATTTTACTCAGCACATGACAGTTTAGGTCAAAATACTATACTTTTAAAGCGACCGTACTATAATTCATAATTTCTTATCTGGCAACCCGACAGACATGGAAACTACTTTAGTTCCTCGCTACTTCACGGTTTGACTTTTACAGACTCGCTCTTCGTGGTTTTTCCAACGATTGTCAACTTTAATATTACGGTACTCATGTGATTGGGACGGTACGAGATAAAAAGTAAAGAAATAAATACTTCAGACAGGCACCTGGACGGGCCGATTGGCTTCATCACTGCAGGGAAGGTCTGCAGAACCGGAACAGAGCTGCTGTTCTGCAGAGCTGGCGAGTAAAATTTTGCAGTACTGTACAGTACATATTAGGGCTTTAACAGACTACTCGAGTAATCGACACATCGACTCCTAGGATTTCTATCGAGTTTTTCAATTTCACGTCAAGTATTCGTAGTGACATCATGTCACAGTTACAAAACAGAAAATTAATCAACTTCCTGTTTGGAGCGCGTTGCGAACCGGTGTTACACCAAATTCTGTGACCACCGTATATTGTAACCATAGGGGGCGGTGTTGCATGCACTGTTGCAGGTCACAGAATATGGTGCAACACCGGGTCCATTTGACCGAACAAGAACCAGCGTCCACTGACCTTATCCTGACAAACAAAAAGCAAAAAATATTTATCTCTAAACCTATAAAAACCTACAAACATAAATATCTCTAAAACTAAACCTAATGCGAAGCACTGCGGGGTGGTCGACTGCCCCACTGTTTTTAAGTTTCATTTTTGACGTGCCGCACGTTTCTTTCACTTTACAAAGCTCAGAATTTCCCATTACCCTCAAATATACAAACGTTTTTTGTAAAAAGGACTAGTACTTACAATCTCAAGGGAACAGATATTTTTGTTGTGCCACAATATAGAACTAGTTTAAAGAGTAGGTCTACTTTAATACAGGGAATAGGACTGTGGAATGGTTTGGAAACTGATACTAAAACTGCAAAGTCAATATCTATATTTAAGAAAATGATTAAAACAAAATGTTTGAAAAAATATTCATGAATTGGTTTATATCCAAATTACTTTATATGGTATTGTGTGAGAAGTCATTTATTATCTTATATTTTTTTATATGTGATTGCTGTTTGAATTGATTGTTTGAATTAATTTTGTTTGAAGAAGGGGCAGACATAATACAATTTTTATCTTATTCTGCCTCCTTTCATTTCATGTATTGTTTTGTTTTTTGTGGTTTTGTAAATAATTTTATTGTGTTTTTTTATTTTATTTTAAATGAATAAAAAAATGGAACCCAACAAAAGTATTTCCTCACTTACCCTGATGCATGCTCAATAATCCAGGTAGAAAAATCTAAAACAACTAAGTCTGGTCCTCTGGACATTCAAAAAACAAAACAAAGCAAAAAAATTGTAGAAACGTCTCGTCTTTCGTCCGAAAGACTTCCTCAGTCTGAGCTGCTGTATTCAGCTCAGTCTTATAAATAGCACCCTCTCACAGTGGATCAACCAGTTGGCTGATGACAGCCAAAACCAGCTGCTCACATGATCAAGGAGGACCATCAGCCTAACGATGGATCGTTAGCACCCTGATGGGTGTTTGCTATTCACAGAGGGCTGAGTGCTACTAGCAATAACAGCATCACTTCCGGTTCCCGCGAACTAACGAGCGGCAGCACCTCTGGTCTCTCTGAGTATTTTTTATCATCTAACTGACCCGTTTTTCGAATTGGACCAAAGCTGGTCCATCTTCCATCTGAATTCGGTGTTCAGTAACTCAGAGAGCCGGACGGGACCGTTCAAAAAAATTTCTGTCGGACCAGGTTCGGACGTTTTCACCTCACCGGTCATTCTGAGCTACCTTGCCCGGCCAGGTGAGCCCCAAAGCCGGAGAGCCGCCCACGAAGACCCGGTGTTTCTTCTGCCACTCTCACTGGCCCGTTTGAACGTCCCACCTGCACCTGGACCTGCGGTTCTCCTGTGGTTCTCCTGGTTTCAACAAGATTGCAGGGAAGTTTTTCAGACTATGCTGATTTTTTCTGCTGTCCTTTGTTGACCTCGTGGCGTGGGGGGAAGATAACGTACCTGGTTCGTGAGCATCGGGGGAGGTGTTTCTGACTGGACCAGAACCGAATCGAACTGGCTGTGGGGACACCGTCTTTAATCCACATTAAAGTCTGTTCACCTCCGTGGAGCCTGAGTCCATCTGCGCGCGCGGCCGTGGGGATGCAGCTGGAGCTGCGCTCTCTGCTTTGTGTTCATTCTGTGTGTGCTCATTCTGCTCACACGCGCGTTCATCTGAAGGACCCGCGGATGAACTGCTGCTGAAATAATTTCTGGAGCTGAGAGGTCTTCAGCCCTCTGGTAAGACTTGCTTTGTTTTTTCTGGAGGTGGTTTTTTCTGGAGGTGGATTTTTCATTCTGAAGAGGCTGAAGGCTGAAGAAGAGAGCAGCAATAGCAGCAATAATAACGAACATCTTACCTGCTGTAGATAACTTTAAAGAGCCTCATTTCGTTGTTGTGGGCTGTTTTGTGGATCAGACGAGCGGAGAGTGAAGCGCGGAGGATCAGGATCTTCTCTGTTTGGTGACTGTTTCACACTGTTGTGGGCTGTTTGTGGATCAGACGAGCGTAGAGTGAAGCGCGGAGGATCAGGATTGTCGTTGTTTTGATGCCTGTTTTTCACACCGCTGTGAGCTGTTGAGAGCTGTTTGTGGATCAGACGAGCAGAAAGTGAAGCGCGGAGGATCAGGATCGTCGCTGTTTGGTGATCGTCGCTGTTTGGTGGTGCCTGTTTCACACTGTTGGGAGCTAATTGTGGATCAGACGGTTGGAGAGAAAAGTGTGCCGCTGAGGATCAGGAGCTGCTGTCGCTGTTGTTTGGTGCTGTTCACGCTGTTGTTCCTTTGCTGTCCTGATACAGGCTACAATCATGCCTTTAATTTTAGGAGGCTTTTCTGGCACCACACTCTGCTGTTTGCTGCAAATTGCTTGTTTCTACCCGTTGATTCTGGATCCAGCTTGTGTAAACCAGGGCCACATCCATTCATATTCACAGGGGGGCAGGACCCCCTCTCACACAAACTATAGTTGGGCTTCCTCAACGGAATTGTTTGCCCACTTAATCTGTGACGCTTTATGGTCTGAGACTTTTCTGCATCATTCATATTACTGTCATTATTTTCAGTTCTCAGACTACCTGGAATCACTGAATCTTATCAACACATCTGGATCTGCCCATCACTGCAACTTTCATTGTTTTTGGGTTCTGAATGATCGTATCTTCATCAATGTTTCTCATGGTTCAATTATGGGTGCAAAATGTCACACTGTTAACTCCTGTAACTACACATCATTGACAAAGAAGTCAAGTAAATGTCTGATATTAATGTTGTTATTGATCTCAGGGATTCAGCCCAACCCAGGGCCCTCCATTAACTACAGTACTCCTAGTGAGTTTAAAAATAATTCAGGTCTCCATTTCCTGCATGTAAACGCTCGTAGCCTCATAAAAAAACTTGATGAATTGAAAATCCTAATCAGTTCTTCTGGGGCAGATGTGATCGTTATCTCTGAAACTTGGCTCAAAAAATCTGTTTTGAAAAATGACCTGGCAATCAATGAATTTAAGATCTATCGTTGTGATCGTAATAAAAAGGGAGGTGGAGTCGCTATTTACATCAGAGACTCTTTGGCTGCCAGGATTGCATCTAAAAAAACAATCGCAAACCAGTTTGAGGCTTTAGCTGTGAACATCAGTTTGAAAGGAGGTCAGCCCTTAACTGTTGTAGGTTGTTATCGTCCCCCCTCCGCAACACCTGAAGCTCTATCCTCCCTGACTGAATTCATAGGAAATTTAAAACACAATGAGATTGTTATGGCAGGAGATTTCAACATTGACTGGAATAAGTCGACCCCCCTCTGTGATAAATTCAAGGAATGTTGCCTATCTCTCAATCTAACACAACTTATCGATTCTCCCACCAGACCAAACATAAAATGTCCCGAAAAATCTTCCACCTTAGATCTGTTTTTCACAAATGCACCTCACAAATTTCCTGGTATAGGTGTATTTGCTAACGTTTTGAGTGATCATTCCGTAATAGCAGCTCTTAGATCTACTAAACTTCCACCTGCTAAGCCCAGAATAATCCAAAAAAGGGATTTGAAACGTTTCAGTGAACAGTCATTCCTTTGGGATCTATCACACTTTGACTGGCAACGTATCCTACAAATCAATGACGTGAACACCGCTTGGAACTATTTTCATAATAGTTTCATTTACTTTGTAAACAAACACGCTCCTTTCCGGCAGTTCAGGATAAAGGGCCGAGACAGCCCCTGGTTTACTCCTGAATTAGCTGATCTCCTGCACTGGAGAGATCATCTTTGGGCCGCAGCAAGAAAATCACACTCAGACACTGATTGGTTGAAATTTCGGCAGCTAAGGAATAAATGCACAACTGCCATCAAAGCCGCAAAACGTAACTACTTCTTATCTCAGACCTCCAAAAATCTAAACGATCCTAAAAAATTCTGGAAAACCATTAAATCTCTCTCAGGCACCCCCCAATCATCTGACCTCCCATCACAATTTCTTGTTGACTCTGTTCCTGTGTCAAATAAGCACGAGATCCTGAACTGTTTCAATAAACATTTTGTTGCTTCTAGTTCATTATTTGACACAGTTACAAACGGAAAATCAGCCACTTTATCTAATAATCAAACTTCTACAAATCAAATCCCTCCTACAAGTCAACCATCTGTTAATCACACCTTCTCTTTTTCTCCGTTCTCAGTCAGTGAGGTAAATAAACTGTTAAATGATCTTGATCCAAAAAAATCTGCAGGTCCAGATGAACTTCCACCTTATTTCTTAAGGCTGGCTGCTCATATCATCACAGTCCCTGTGACCCACATCTTTAATCTGTCCATAAGCCAAAACACCATTCCGGATGCTTGGAAAACAGCATTTGTTCTTCCTTTGCTGAAGGGAGGTGACCCCACCTCACTGAACAATTATCGACCGATCTCTAAACTCTGCATCTTAGCCAAGGTTCTAGAAAAACTGATAAACTCTCAGATCAAAAATTATCTGGACTCATTTAACATCTTACCTCTCCATCAATCTGGTTTCAGGAAAAAACACAGCACAACAACTGCTTCTCTGAAGGTTCTGAATGATGTTGTTGAAGCATTGGATGCTAAGGACTATTGTGCTGCACTTTTCTTAGACCTGTCTAAAGCTTTTGACACTGTGGATCATAACATCCTGTGTCATAAGCTCTCAGAAATCGGTTTCTCTGATCACACCATCGGTTGGTTTTCTAACTATCTTTCCAATCGGAGGCAATGTGTTCAACATAACGGTACTTCTTCCAGCTATTTAACAGTTAAAAATGGTGTACCACAAGGCTCAGTTTTAGGACCCACTCTCTTTACAATCTACATAGCTAATGTAGGTCACTGCATCCCTGATGCATCCTTACATTTCTATGCTGATGATACAGTTGTTTACTGCCGAGCTAAAACAGTTGCTAAGGCTTTCCAGTTACTGCAATCCGCTTTTGACATCATCCAGTCAGATTTGTTCCGTCTCAAACTTGTCCTAAATGCTGATAAAACAAAAGGGATGTTTTTTTTCAAATAGGAAGGCGGTTCCAGCAGATCCTCCTCTGATTTTATCTTCAAATGGTGTCCCTATTGAGTTTGTTGATTCCTATAAATATCTGGGTATCCTGATCGATTCACATCTCTCTTTTAAACTCCACGTGGAAAACCTAGTGAAGAAACTGAAAGTTAAACTGGGTTTCTTTTTCAGAAACAGATCATGTCTATCACTGAATGTTAGGAAACGCCTTGTATCTGTGACTTTGTGATTATCGTACCCACCACTGCACCCTGTATTCACTGGTTAACTGGACATCATTAACCTCACACAGACTCTTCCACTGGTACATTTTCATCTTTAAATCACTTCTTGGTCTGCTGCCCTCATACATCTCCTCCTACATGTCTTTGCGTGAGTGCAGCTACAGCGTGCGCTCTCAGGACATGATTACCTGCAGTGTTCCGTCAGTGAGGACTGAACTTGGAAAAAGGGCCTTCTCCTACTCTGCTCCTGCTTCATGGAATATCTTACAAAAAGATCTGAAGCTCTCGACCTTGACTTCTCTAAATGGTTTTCAGAATCTGTTGGAATCCTGGCAAAAACCAATGCAGATTTGTTCCTGTCTTTGATTTTATACGTCTACCTTATAATGTTTTGCTAGTTTTTTGATACTTTGTTAAAAAAAAAAAAAAACTTTCTTTTGTTTTTTTCTCTCTTTTGTTTTCTATTGTTTATTGTTTGTTTGTTTATTGTTTATTGTTTAAGGAAATTCTACCACTGCTGTTCATTGTTCTTTAGTTTTAGCAGGTCGCTTTCGTAAATGAGCCCATGAGGTTCAAAAGATTTACC